>MU968377.1:37765-65701 GCA_034641835.2 Pinus albicaulis | reverse complement strand
AATAATATTAAATTAATAATTATTATTTTTATTAAAAATAAAATCCAATATTCCATATCGTCACAAACGAACCAAATATTCAGCTCCTTCAGTTATTACACATTTTACCCCTCATATAGCACAAAATGATTCACATCTCCTCCTTCCGGCGTTCCCTTGCACCCCCGGTGCAATTGTTTGTTTATAAGATTATATGATACATGTGAGATAAAGGTTTATTATTTATCATATATAAATAAATTTTATCAATATTGCACATTTACACTTTTATGAGGTGATGTTATAAGTAAATTCATAAATATCTCTTTTTAATCCTCATTTTACTCCATGAATATGTTTGGAAATGAAATTTCAATACATTAATTTTCTCCTAACCTATGTATCATCAATATTGTACATTTACATTCTTAATTATGAGGTGATGTTATAGGTAAATCCATGAATATCTCCTTTTAATCTTCATTTTACTCCATGAATATGTTTGGAAATGAAATTTCAATAGATTAATTTTCTTGCTATTATATGTTTTACGAAGATATGGTAAGTAATTCTCTCTTGTTCTTAGAAATAATTATATATAATTTTTTTTTTTTTCAAAATAGATCAAAAAAATTATATGAGAAAAATTATTAATTCATCAATATGTGTGTGTGTGTGTGCGTTGTGATGAATAATTTCATAGTTCAACTTAATGGTTCATTATATAATCATGTGACAATCACCAATGATATATCTTAAAAAGCAACTGAAAAGCCATGTGTACAAAATTGATGTATACTCTAGAGAGTGGTTCTCATATCACTATGTAAATTTTTGTATGCTACTTCAACAAAATTATAAGATAAACTATAATACACATCATATATGCACCATAACAATTGGTGCAGGGTAAAACCCACCTGCCACACCTTTGTACTCGATCCAATTTTCTCTATCAACTCTTCTAGCTGTGGGAGTTTCCTCCAAGGATCATAATACCCCCAAGGCCTATGCCATGCCTTCTCGCATGTGGAACTTCTTCACTTGATGGTTCTAAACCATACTATAAGTCCCCACGTTCTATGGTCTAATCCCCATCATACCTATCAACATTCAACCGCTCTTTACACACCTTGAATATAATGACTAGCCTACTCTCATTAATATATACCCCAATAAATACAAGCCACTTAGGAATTAAACCCCAAAACCTTGGGCTCACTCATTTTACATATTTGAATTGATATTTGAATGTATCAACTGCTCAACCCTCTCGTATTTCAACCGTGATGTTTAATGTATGTCGACCTTGTCAATTCGAACTCCGTCACTTGGTTTCAACCAAACGCATGGCCATTCACATAATTATACAGTCCTCCTTATCATAATCTCTGCCAATCGTCAAAGATCGTAACAAATCTCGACTTTGGTCTATAACTCAACGGTCATACATAAACCATTCTTGGCTCCACAGTAATTTACCTCTCAATCTAACGGTCGATGGAGCATCGCGCCGGTTTGGAGGATCCAAAGGACACAACGAAATCTTGCGTAACGAACACGCCCAAGGGTTAATCTATGATGAGAACGGTTTTATAATTCTACCCTCGGCCACGTGTCTCATGGAGACATATGTCGTGTCCTTTTCACCAATTCTACTTACCACCTCCAAACTTGCGCGATATCGCCGATTTTCCAAACGGTGGTTTTACTCTGCACTTCAGTCACGGTTCCGCCTCTTATCTTACTGGTCCCATTATATCCAGTCGGAGCCACCATCCCAAACGGAAAAGGAGCTGTTTAAGGTCCGGACCGGGTGGTTATCCCCCAGTGTTGTTGCAGCGATTTTGAGGGGCATCAGGGACCCGAGAGGGATAGATCTGCAAAGGGCACAGAAAGTGGTTTGATGTTGTCTCATATTTTGGTATTGCCAAATCTGCCAAGACATGGGAACCCCAACATAATGGCAACTCCACTGGGGACTAGACCAATCAGCCTTGATTTGGTAAACCACTGTGGTGGACAGTAAGTTGGAAATCATCCACACGGGAATCCGAGTTCTAAATGGTTAACGGACTCCCGCGGGAGACCAGCCTTCATAACAACATCAGCCATGCTAAAGATCCAGTCACTTCACTAATGGAAGACTCTGAACAAATTGCAGAGATACATCCAAGCCTCATAGAAAAGTTTCAACATGAAGTAGCAAGTGTACTGGAAAAAATTGAATGGGAGGACCTTCCAAAGATTGTCCTTATCAGCTAGGAACTCGATAATCAGCCTGTGCTTAAAATGATGTTTCTAGATTTGGTTGTTGAGAGATATGAAGCTGAGATCGAACTTCTGAACTCGCAGGAAAAATCATATTAGTTCATAGACCCCAGAGCATTTTTGGAAAGTCTCCTGCACCCTAAAGGAGAATAAATTCCACTGCTCTTCAAGGTACGAGAAGAAGATGATCCGGTCCACAAGAGCCTCGCTGAAGATGTTGTGGAAGAAGAAGAAATAGTTGAAGCTGCACAGGACACATACATCCTACCAATCACGGAAGGCCTAAGCAAAGAAGGTGTACGTCATATGTTTATCGATCTTGTGGCAGAATACATGAAGGCCCTAATTTTCTCAAACGCTCCAGCATTGATCCTTAGCGAGGGCCAGATTTATCAGGAATGGTCACTACTGATGGTGACCTCAGTTTTGAAGAACCACATGCAGAGCACCCTGTGGTTATCTATGACAGGCAGTCAGTGCTCATATCCTTTTTTATTACTGCTTGACTGGTTGCATTGGCATTATTGTATTACCTAGAGCATGAGAGATTTCCAGTTAGAGTAGGGTAGGTAGGAAGTCTGAAATAAAGCCCAGTCTTTGAGCATGTAGCTAGTTGTTTTAATTTCTTCAAAGTCCAGCAAGTCAAACAGTCTAATCTTGGCTTGACGGTTTTTCAATTTCTGTCTTAGAATGTAGAGAAGAAATCTGCTAGACAGTTTAATCCTATCATATATTAGATTAGGTAGAGAAGCTATGAGGCCAACAGTATAATCTGGTCTCATGGAGTAATAAGGGTAGAAGTAGAATAGGTTTACTTTCCTGTTTGTAAAAATTGATGATGCAAAGGGTCTGCAAGTCCAAATGCACCCAAAAGAAGAATGTTAGGACTATAGTGTGGGTAGGTAGTTGTTTGGAGAAATTTTACTGCTGATATGATGTCTTCATAATTTGTGACAGCTGATCAAAGAAAAAATGAATGAGTCAAGCACCAGGCATCTAGACTACACCAAAGATTTATTTTCTTAATTCTTTACTCCTTCAAGAAGAAGCCATCCCCATGTGGAGCCATTGTTAGCTCCCCTATAAAATTTTGACAAAGAAAAGTAGGGGGCTAAATTTTTTTTTGAGCCTTCAAGGAATGCACCTCCCCTGAAGACACATCATCCTTGAAGTCTCTTGTTCCTTTTCCTTTGATAAATTTCCCCCTGCTAACTCCCTTTATGAGGTCTCATTGTTTGCAGAAATTGTGCTTCAAAAAGTCTATATTTATTCCCTATATCCCTGCAAAGTGTCCCTTTCATGCCTTATTCCCTTTGTCAAAATCCCCTTAATCTCCCCAAATTCCCTTGAAAACCGACCTTCACCCTTTGTCTAGCCAATTCTCACCTTTGTTCCCTATCGCTACCCCCGCTATGGCTTTAAAATGCACCGAAATGGGTTAAAAACCCACTTTAAACATTATAATAAGGGCTAGCACCTTTCGGCCAACCCCTCGAATTTTCTTCCACCTTATGACCTGGGTGCCGAGACCAGACACTAACCAAAAAGGTGCCTATCTCAGATGGTATCAGAGGCAATATCAATCGTCGATCGACGCAGATCTGATGGTCCGTGTTAACTCTGCAGCGCCCATGTTCTATCCCGTTCATCACTCCGATCGCGCCATCGCCGTCCATTTACCCACAGATCCGACGGTCTGCAGTTCATCCATCCCGGTGGACCTCGCCGCAAACACTGTTCACAAACCTGGTGGTATCTATTGCACCGCCTTTAGGTAGTAGGCGATATTTTCCCATTGCCCAGCAATTCCATTCAGCTTTCGACACGTGGCTCTGACACTGTTCCAAAACCACTACCTCATCGCACGTTATCGTTCGTCCGTAGATGCGTAGTGATATCATTGTGAGCTGTCAGATCTGTCATCGCCCATCCAACGGTCATCGTTCCACGGAGTTGCGAGGGGTTTAATCCAAGGTCACCGTACTCCTGGCCCACTGCTCATCGCCCTCCACTACATTTTCAACCGTCGATCTCCTTTGAGATCTGACGGTCCAAATTTTTTTTCCCCACTGATTCAATTTTCCGCCATCTCTTGGTCCCGCCATGTCACCCCCATGTGTATCCACCGTACATCCACCCATCCCATTACATATATTTGTTCAAAGGTTGAGTTTGTTAAGTTTTTTTCATTTAAATTTCCTCTACGCTCCGCCAACCTTCACCAAGGTTTCCCTCCATCATTCCTCTGCATTGTTTCACCATTTCACCAGCTACACAATCATTTTCATCATCCGCACTGCATCCACCACCCCATTCATGGTTTCCCTAATAGTTTTCATGTTCTGCAGGGTTACAGGTAGGCGGAAAACCATCATAGCTTATTATCGTTGTCACAGTGACAGAAAACGCAGGAAAAGACTACTTCCAAAGGCCGAGATAATAAAAAATAGCTCAGGAAGGTGGCTAACAGGACTTGCATTAAAGAGCAGAGTTCAAACTCTGCGAATCTTTCCAGTGCCATTAAAGCTCGATTTTCCCACTGACGGAGATAGTTTGAAGCAACAAGGATTATCAGCACAGAGTTAGGGAGTTCTTATGTACATCATTGAAGATCTTAATCCCTAATCCAGTGTTTTAAAGGTAAAGAATCAGATTGAAGACCCATGGATCACGCAGAAGGTACAGCACGCAGAAAACCATATCATCAGGGTTTCAAATCAACAGAATGTTTCTTCCCGAGCATGGACACAGTACACATTATGGTCTCAGTATTCATTGTGTCCAAGAGAGATTTTCCAGCCCTACAACTATCCTATGCTATCAGAAGCATTAGTTACACAGCATGGCAGACTTGAATCATTGATTTATTTTTGTTCAGATCACCAGAAGTACTATAGAGCACTGTAGTCAAAGTACATCAGAGACATACCTGGAGTTAATGGACACCTGAAGAAAACCACTCTTTCACCCAAGGATGTCCCAGACTGATGCTCAGAATTTATACAAAGTGAACTTCGGCCTCTTTCCTCTTCTGAAGTTTTTAATGCTACATCTAGTTTTCTCACCTACCGTCTCCGCTCCTCTGGAGCTATAAATTCATGAAGAAACTCATTGTAAAGGTTGTTGATGAGATATCAGAGAATTGCAAGCTATTTCTCTTGGGTTAAGCCTCTGTGTAAAGTTTGAAGATGGGCTGAGGTATATGATTTCTGACTGAGTATTCAGCTATTGGCAATGTTGTACTTGACTGGTATTGCTATTTAATATGACAAGCACATTTCTTTGGATCCTGATCTAAAGTAGCGGTGATGTTTTCCTATCTCTGTGTTTTAATTCATTTCATTTCGTTTCTACTGGCTTGCATCAGAATATTGGCATTGGATTTACCCTTGTCAGGTACCCTATGTTTCTGCTCTCCTTGCCTTTGATGTTTTTTTTCTGAAATGTGTTGTCTAAGAATTGATTTCAGTTAATTTAACCATTGTAGTGGATGTTATTGCCTTCTCTCTGATGTATGAATTATATGTATCTATTCTTAGATGTTTCTTGTTAAGAATTTAGCTGAAATATTTGGGAACACTGGGGATTAGTGTTAACCCTGTCCACTAGGATCCTTTTGCGACCAGCTGGTTTTTAACTTTGTGCCCTGAAATCTGTGTTGTCTCCTCCTCTCTCACCATTCCATATCACACTATCATCTTTAGAATCTAATGCTTTAGATGACTAGCCCAACTAAAATCTTGCACATCGAACAACAAGTAAACCCTTTCCTGACACCATTGCCCAATGGCCTTGATGTTCTCCGAGTTATCTACCTTAGCCTAAAATCCTCTCTGCTCATTGCCTTGTCTTATATTGAACCCTTCATTCTTGATTCCCAACAACAAAACTCAAACAATCAAACAAACAAACTCCGTGCCTTATAACTAGCCTAACATCTTAAAATTTGAGCTTCAAAGACATAAAAACTTTGCTTATATAGAGAGATCCCTCTTTGGACCCAGGAGGGCTAGATCCTGAGGTCTGAAAGTGGTTTGATGTTGTCTCATCTTTTGGTATTTCCAACCTTGCCAAAACATGGGAACCCCAACAATGGGGACATTGATCTGACGGTGTACTTTTTATGCGATTCTTAGAGATCATCTTATCTCTTCTCTATGGCATTAATCATGTCAATAGTGGGACGAATCTGTGAGGCATAAGTACAATGTCGCTCGTAATGATTACCTTGAAATATCAAGCAGAATATCCTTGATATGAAAGTTCCATCGACCTCAGTTTGAGGTCTGATAGGGAACCAACACCGGAAGGCTGTTGTTGAAGATTGAAATAGGAAACAATGAAGGAGGCATCCTGAAACATCATCCTTGATCCGAGTTGGAAAATAATCACCTAAACTAGGTGGCGCCCACACAGGCTATTTTTAGGTGTATGTCTATTTTTAGACATGGTGAGCATATTCTATATGTACCAGGAGGCTATTTGTAGATGGTTGGTCAAATGTGAAAAATAGATGAAATTCTATTTTTAGAAGATTGGGCGAAGCCTATTTATAGATCGTTGGTCAAAAAATAGATGCATGTCGGTTATTATTAGCTCTTAATAATAATCTGACAATAAACAACAACTTATTCTCTTGGAGCACTTTATTTCAGTGAATAGATTTGTCAAATCAGTGGGCTGAAGTAATTATGCAACTCCTAAAGTTTTACTAGAGTTCATGCATGGAGGACTCAGTTAGAACTGAAGTGGCAAAGTTATGACAGAGTTGGAAGATTAGTTCATGGAGTTGTATTCAGTTTAACTCAGTTAGACTCAGTTGAGCTAGTTGTATCTAGTCTAACTGAATGATACACTAGTGAGAGTGGAGTGAATTAATTAGTTAATTAATTCACAAATAATAACTCATTAATCAACTAAACAATATAGCAGTTAACTATTGTGCATGTCAGATCCAGTGGAGACCCAGTGGAGAGATAGGTGAAAGGGCAAGATGGACTATCTGTTGTTACCATAGTGATGCATGAATTGCATCTAAATATACATTGGAGTTTCCAATGATAATCACACAGTAAAGGAGAGTGGAATTGCATTGAATTGGTATTTGTAATCAGCTTGGATTGCGTATTGGAGTTAGGCTAGCAGGAGGGAAAAGATTGGTGCATGGATTTGCAGATCTCTTCTATGTTATTGTGTGACGATTGTATTGTACTGAGAGCCTGATGTACTAAGATTTGTGTGAGGATTGTTACATGATCTCCATGATACATAATATATGATAGTTGGGGTTTTTAGCTTCAGGCTTTCCCATTAAACAATTGAGTTATGTGTGTTTTTATTGCTTCATGTGTTTTGCAATTATTGATTAAATTTCCGCAACAATTATAGTGGAAGGATTTTGTATTTAGCAAGAAGATAAATATTTTTAGATCACGAGAGTCTGGATATATACATGCATATTTTATATAATTTCTACATGGTATCAGAGCTGTGTTATAGATTTTCTACATGGAATGAGAGCAGGATTTTTGGGTGTGCGAGTTTGCAGAGAATATCTGAAATTTTTGGTGAAATATTTAAAAAAAAATAGGATATTTGGATTCCTTGTGAACAAATACCCAAATTTAAAAAAAAATCGGTCGAATCGGAGCTCAAATGAGGGAGATATCATCGATTTAAAATCAGCTCTTTTGTTAGAAAATTTTGCCACGACGGGAAAATTACAATGTGCGTGAGCCAAGAATCTACATGCACTGAGGTACAAGATGCATACAAAGCTTTAAGGAGCAAAGAAGAGGTTAGTGACTTGCTGGTTGAGAGGGAGCCTCTCAACATGCAACCTGAGAAGCAGTCTTAGAAATTTGTGGAGCAGCCACAACTGGAGATGCAAAAGAATCTTTATAGATTTGATGTAGATGGGATTTCTACAGAGCTTCCTACTATTGGGAAGTGTGAGAAAGCCATGCAATTGAAGCTTGAGAGGGAGTAGGATTTTCATGCAAGTAAGAGTGAACCTCAGGATGTGGATCAGCCATAAGATGAGGATCATGGAGTGGGAGCACCCACTCATGCAAAGAAATTTCATGCCAGATGGGAAGAGGGAGTGCATGCGGCTATACCACCAGGTGAGAGGTGGGGCAACATGCATGGGTAATCCCAAGAGGATATTTCTGGGTAGGATTCACTGAGATGGTGTGGATCTCATGAATTGAACCTAGCTACGAGGTGCCTATAGAGCAGCAGTAGCTTGATCAGTTGGATTGATGCAGGCAGATCAAAGTGACAGTGTCGGATACTGGAGCACGGTTCAGAGTTGACAGCAAGTGAAAAGTGCATGGGTGAAGAGTTCAACAGCACAGTGGTTCCTGAAGACATGCGCAGTAATTAAGCAGAAGTCTAAGACTTTGATGACAAATGCATTATATTGATTGAGTTGTTTGGAGCCTTTCAGTTTTGGAAGTGTTGCAGGAAGAGTTGCAGAGCAGATGCATGGAGTTGCAGGGCGCTTGCAAAGGTTGCAGGGTGAATGCATGGAGTTGCATGTCACATGCAAAGATAGTCCTTTCTTGTTGAGAGGGAGCATTGAAAATTGCAACAAGAAACAGTGAAGGAGGCATCCTGAAACATCATCCTTGATCCTAGTTGTAAAATAATCACCTAAACTAGGTGGGGCCCACACAGGCTATTTTTAGGTGTATGTCTATTTTTAGACATGGTGAGCATATTCTATATGTAGTAGGAGGCTATTTCTAGACGGTTGGTCAAATGTGAAAATTAGATGAGATTCTATTTTTAGAAGATTGGGCGAAGCCTATTTATAGATCGTTGATCTAAAAATATATGCATGTCGGTTATTATTAGCTCGTAATAATAATCCGACAATAAAAAACAACTTATTCTCTTGGAGCACTTTATTTCAGTGATTAGATTTGTCAAATCAGTGGGCTGAAGCAATTACACAATTCCTAAGGGTTTACTGGAGTTCATGTATGGAGGACTCAGTTAGAAATGAAGTGGCAAAGTTATGACAGAGTTGGAAGAGTAGTTCATGGAGTTGTATTCAGTTTAACTCAGTTAGACTCAGTTGAGCTAGTTGTATCTAGTCTAACTGAATGATACACCGGTGAGAGTGGAGTGAATTAATTAGTTAATTAACTCACAAATAATAACTCATTAATCAATTGAACAATACAGCAGTTAACTACAGTGCATGTCAGATCCAGTGGAGACCCAGTCGAGAGATAGGTGAAAGGGCAAGATGGACTATCCGTTGTGACCATAGTGATGCATGAATTGCATCTACATATACATTGGAGTTTCCAATGATAATCACGCAGTCAAGGAGAGTGGGATTGCATCGAATTGGTCTTTTTAATCAGATTGGATTGCGTAGTGGAGGCAGGGTAGCAGGAGGGCATAGATTGGTGCATGGATTTGCAGATTTCTTCTATGTTAGTGTGTGATGATTGTATTGTACTGAGAGCTTGATGTACTAAGATTCATATGAGGATTATTACATGATGTCCATGATACATTATATATGATAGTTAGGGTTTTCAGCTTTAGGCTTTCTCGTTAAAAAACTGTGTTATGTGTGTTTTTATTGCTTCATGTGTTTTGCAATTTTTGATTAAATTTCTGCAAGAATTATAGTGGAAGGATTCTGTATTTAGCAAGAAGATAAATATTGCTAGATCATGAGAGTCCAGATATATACATGCATATTGTATATAATTTCTACAGCTGCTAAATCAGGGCAACGGATGACTACATGGTCCATCTTTTTGCATAACGCACACGCTAGTCGTTGCTGTGAGGTGCCATTGGGGGTAACGAGCGGTTCCTTGCTAGGCCGTTCTTCAGCTGTCAAGAACATAATATATCTGCTCATCTCATTTGATTGGGTCATGGAGTTTCTGGTGGACTCGGCGTCCATATCGTCTTCTTGGGAAAGGCAGACTATGGTTGAGCAGAGGCTAGCAAGGGCTAGCCGGAAATGAGGTATGTAGTGACAATTCTCCAAAAGGTGATTGTTGGTGCATAATGGGCATGTGAATTGCGCCACTTATAGTCCTACATAGTAAACCCTTTCAATTGGATACCATCTGTGAATGAGTTCCAAAGCTGTGCACTCTTCGAGGTAGTGGCCGCATTCATTGCATAGCATACAACGTATAATGGGCATTACTGGGGGTTGTTCTAAAATCCTACGTTCCTCTTGTAAGTATAGGATGGTGCGACGTTCGTCGTTAACTGACTAGGTGGAGGGATCCTCTTGATAGGATTTCTCAACCACATGTAAGGCATCCCTATACCATGATATCTCTGGAAAATGGTGGGTATAGTGCCCATAGGTTCCATAGGGAGAGCATGCGTGATTGGTACGTAGCGGCTTGTCTTTACCTTTTGAGGTAGGTTCCTTTTTACGGGAACATGACATCGAAATGTCTACTTCAGAGCCAAGGAGTGGTTTTAACTCATCTAGCTTCGAACATATGTGGGTCAGATGGCCTATGACATCGCATATGGCACAACCCTATGATTCCCTTTGAATGGTGGGGGTCACAATCTTCTTTCCTCTATTTGTGGTTTTCTTGGTCATGATAACTAGTTTTGCAATGGGAACTTCCTTTGCGGGAGCGGTCTCGACTTTTTCTTGAGTTGGTTGGGGCTCCTCGAGGCTGAGGGGCTTTAACCCTATGGCAGTAACATTGGTGGCTCCTCTTTCGGAAGGGGGAACCAGGTACCAAACTGGGAATGACAACGATATGTTGGGTAACACTAGTGTTTCCAAAACCTATTGGGAGACGAAGCCGGCTGGGGGATAGAGGAAAGGGGTTTGGGAGGTGGCATAAGCTAGAGAGGTTGTTGTGGCCAATGCTTCATTGTCGTTACTGCTTGATTCTGTATACTGACTGAACTCGGTGTTTGATGTGGACATCATGCACACCGGGGCCCTTGTTGCGTCACGTGACACCTTAGGGATAATGGGAGAATCTCCTAGGAATGATCCTAGGACAAATAACGGTTTGAATTTGCCGAGGCCATAGTCTTGGTACCATGAGAGACCGTCTACGGCTATATCTACATAGGGTAGAATTACATCTGTATTGGTTATGGGATGCTTCTCGATGTGCGTCAGCTGGTCAATAGTAATGATGCGATCCTCGTGGGGGAACATCATAATGTGGAAGACGTAGGAGGCTATGGCAGACATGGCATACATATAACTCCGCCCAAGGAGTATATTGTAACTCAAGTGAGTGTCCAAGACTTCGATGTCTATGTCGACCGTCTTGTCAGCTAAGCAGACTAGGACATTTTGGTAGAGGCCAACAAGTGTCGAGGGATGACCGTCGTAGGCTCGAACCATTATGACTGAGGGTTTTAGTTCGGGAGAACCCAACTTCTGCCAAACATTTTTTGACATGATACATGTCGATGCACCCTCATCTATGAAACATCAGTTAATAGTGATATTCCGAACTGATACATGTATCTGGAATGCGACCATGGAAGGAAGCCTAGGGGTGGCGTTGTCTAAGTCAAAAGCCATCATGCGTGTATCGGCAGGGTTGATAGCACCTAATGCAGAAAGTAGGGCTTTCTGTTGCTTTGGGCATGACTGCAGTACCTCAAATGCAAATATAGTAGCAGGTGATTGAGCTAAATCGTCCACGATTCTATAATTATGGGTCGCTTTGGAGTAGTTACCTGCTTGCCTATTAGGTCCCTTTACCATCTTTGGCAATGGTTCTATAGGCATATTTGAAATGGTCAAAGGTGCAGTCGGTGCACTAATACTATCCCCTGACATAGTGGAGTCTGGTGGGGTGTCATAACTGCAATTTCATGTTTGGAAAAACATTTCTTCCCCAGTCATGTAGATTTCGTGGCTATTTTTCCAGAAATTGTCTGGGTTTTGTTGCTGAGTGCTGACCGTCCCTTGGTGGGGAAAAGGTTCTTGCATGACAGCGAGTTGCTGGGAAGATCCTCCTTGTCCTCGGTTACTCTGAAGTTTTTTTAGCTCAGGGAGATCAGGACAGTGGTGAGTGTAATGCCGGTACTCACCACATATTTAACAATAATGGTTTGTTCGCAGAGGTGGCCTATTTCTTTACCATTGGGCATTACTTGGCTCCTGGTTTTGATTCTAGTTGGAGGTACCTCCAACCTGGGATCGCGGTGGGCACTGTTGGTTGCTTCCCCCCTATCCAGAGTTCCCTTTGGGCTTGTTTTTTTATTTTTTATTAACCATGTTAGGAGGGTAGTTCTCCTAGTTATACTGGTGTGGTTGATTCTTGGACGGCTGCACAAAGTTCCCCTGTGCATTGGTTTGCGTAAGTGTGTCATGTGCTTGGGACTGAGCATAACATTGTCCCTTGTTTACACCTGGTCGTTGGGGGGGAGCTCTTCCATCAGTGTTTCTTCCTGCGTACTAGGTCCCCTAAGTCGGAGGATAGGGTCCTCCCTAGTGATATGCTTGCACCCTACTAGTCACATCTTGCTGACGCATGTGATGACTTTGAAATCCAGGTTGAGACATGTTCTATGTGTAACTGGGATTGGAACTATTGTTGCCTAGGTACCCTTGGGTCATTGACCCAATTAGTTCGTCTGCAGAGTTCGACGCGCCTTGCAATTCTTGATAATTTTTCAAGTGCGGGGCGTTAGGAAGGATACTGTAAATGTATCCTGACTGCGTATAAATCAGTTCAAGCTTCTAGGCTTTATTGATTGTGTCCTCTTCGGATGTGGGGTATTGTTGTGCCACATCTGTTGAAATCTCCGCCGTCAGAGTTTTCAAGAATAAATCTAAGAGGACCCGATCGTCGAGTTTAGCTTTGCATAAACTGTGACCTCACCTCCACTCATGAATATGGTTAGAGATATGGATGGCAGGAATTTGTCTAAAATTATTCAGTAACTCCATTCCCAAATCATGGTGAATGGGTATCTGAAAATAAGTCAAGAATGTGGTAGTGAGGGTGCTAAAGGTTCCATGTGAAGCAGGAGGTTTCTCCACATACCATTTTTGCAGCCACTCCCGTAAGAGTGCATTGAAATAGCCTCAATTGAATAGTGTCGTCGATGATACTATTCGATGAGCACCACAGGTGAAAGGTCATTATATGATTACCTGGGTATTTCACTTCATTTCCTTCAAAATTTGGTATATCCTAAGGGAGCTTCATGGGCATGGGAGGCCATGAAGAATCATGTGCAATGGGGTCATTTGTGAGCTTGGTTAAATCAGGTAGATTCAACACAGCTAAGAAGGGTGACTAGGATGTTGACGCCATGACAACGTGTGAAGACACGAAGTTCTGGTTAGAACGAGGGTTAGTCTGTGACGTACCCTGATGTCTGTTCAGCTGGCTTCCCGAATGGGACATGATCCTCTACCCCCTAGGGGTCAAGGGGGGAGTGGTGTGCAGTGTGGTTTTGGGAGACTGATGTTGGGAAAAATACTGAGAGGGGGGGGGGGGGTGAATCAGTATTTACTGCATAATCAAATCTTTTTACTTTTTCATTCCTTAAAACCCATACGCTACTTTACTTCAGTGAACTAGCGTATATACGCGGATCCCCTTTATGAAACTAGCGTATACACAGAGATTTATATATGTCATTAAATCTTCACTTAAACCATTCCATCATTTATTCTTCAGATATTCAATAAGCAGTAAACAGGTGCAATAAGAACAGAATAAACCATCACACAAAGCATCACACATGAACACTAGGATTTTTAGGTGGAAACCCAAATCGGGAGAAAACCACCGCTGCAGTTGCTCAGCCTTCAATATTTTATTATAGAGAAAACATCTTACAACATATGTGTTGGCGCAGACTTGACCAGCACGCAGGCACCCACCTGCGCTCGTTTACCAGCCTCTCCTGGAAGGGAGCTCCAACCCCCTGACTCGTTTACCAGCCTCTCTTGGAAGGGAGCTACGACCCCCTGATCTCGTTTACCAGCCTCACCTGGAAGGGAGCTACAACCCCCTGACTGAAGGCTACAACCCTCAGCACCACCTTTGACCACGTTTCATCAATTTTCACACTGGATCCAACCACTTCAATAGAACACAACTTGCAGACCGCAATTCATCATATTTCCAGACGGAACCCTTTCCATATTTTTAAGCACGAACATACATCATCAACATATACATATCAACACAGATCAGATAGCAGAAACACAGCAGAACAGATCAGATATTTCATACCCCTTGCTTCAGCAAACCCTAGTTTGCATACGCGCTTTTACTTCACTGATGTCGCGTATATACGCGCTTCCGTCCACACAAACCAACGTATACCTCAGTGTATATTTTATTGCGCATACGCGCTTTCTCTTCGCTGAAGTCGCGTATATACGCGCTTCCTCCGCGGCGAAGTAGCGTATAGATCTTCAATCATTACAGAGCAACATACTTCATCAGATCAGATATTCAGTTCAGATCTACCCTTTTGCTTCAGACAGATGTTCGCCTAGATGCTCGCTTCATCACAGATCTAAGCCTTCCATAATCAGATCTAACAAATACAAGAGAAATTCAGATCTAGATCCCCTTCTTCATCATTGGTGCATCATACAATCAGATTTATCATTCAAGTGTAACCCTTTCCATTCAGATATACTTCAGAGAGAAGTATTTATTCAAGCTCAGACATCTTGCACCCCCATCAATATTTTGCACAATTAATTTCTTCTCCTTATATAGGTTTATCCTTTTTCAATACCATGAGCCCCTTTTTCAATACCATGGGCCAAGGCAATACCATGAGCCCAAAACTACCTGGACGGGGTCAATTAGGCGGATCATTACCCAATACAATGGGTCAATACCATGGTGGTTACCCTTTGTTTTGCACTTTTTGAGCGCTTTAGCCCATACGCTACTTGGCACGTTCCTTTCCGCGTGCATACGCGACTTCCCCTAGGCCAATCCGCGTATACCAAGAGACATACTCTTTTTCATCATACTTTGAGTACATTCTGAAATCCTTTCTTCATAGCCTTCTGTACACACTGTAGAAACATCATATTTTCTTCATCAGGAACATATTCTTTTAAGCACAACTTCATCAAGTAAGTTGTCATCATCTTCATCAAGTGGGTTGCCTTTCAAGGACAACACTTAGCATCATATTGTCAACAAACATCATATCACATCATTTACCAAGTCCATCAAGTCAAGCATAACTTCATCAGGTGGATTGCCATCAAGGACAACACATGTCAATAGTCGCATGTCTTCATCTTCATTCAGTTGGTTGCCATCAAGGACAACATCCTGCATCATATTTCCAACAATCTCCCCCTTTGGACTTGATGGCAACCACGATGGTGTTTGGTTACCACAGCAGATAGATATCATGTCACTCTCCCAAATATGTCACATCATTATCTTCTCTTTATTCAAACACCATGTCACTCTCCCCCTTTGACATCAAGGGCAAAGGGCGGATCAAAAACCAACACTCTCCCCCTTCTGTGGAAGAAACATTCTGCAAATCGGATATGTGCTGAAGTGGCCGAACTCCCCCTGAGTTAATGCTGAATATTCAAACATATTTTCAATGAAGTACATGACTCTATGAACTTCCTATCACCAAAGACTCATACTTACATCAAATGTCCAACCAAGTGGATTTACATATGAGACTCAACTACCCAACCAAGTGGGTTTACAAATTTGACTCAGCTACCCAACCAAGTGGGTTTACAAAAATTGACTCAGCTACCCAACCAAGTGGGTTTACAAAAATGACAAGTCCTTACATGACTGAATATTACAATTTTTACATCATGGGTCTCAACAAGACCTTTTCACCAAAATATAAATATGACCATTTATGACCAACACCAGAAATTCCTCAAGAAAGAGAACATATTTCAGAACCATAATAATGCCAACACTGCATTATACCCAGCAAAGCTAATGCTCCCCCTGAATCAGTGCATCCATGCATCCTTTTCATATGACTAAGGCTCCCCCTTAGTTTGTGCATCCTGAACATTTTCACCAAAAAATCATCAAGGCATCTTCATCAAAACATTAGAAACAGAATTATGAGAGCTGGAACACCACCAGAGATACCAAACAGTATCAGAGATACCAGACAGCACTGCAGCTGTGCTGAAGAATGCTGAACTATCCAAAAAAATTGTCAGCAACCAACCATACGCGGGTTTATGTGCAGGAACTCGCGTACATATGCGACTGTGTTTCAGGAAACCCGCGTATCCCAAGCCATCTTATAAAATTTATGCAGATCTGATTCTCTATGAGGAAAAGACAATGTTCAGCTTCTTTCTGAGATATTTGACTGCTTCCCTGGACTACAGATATAACAGAATAGTGTAGTTGTGTCTTCAAGCGTCATCCAATGGTTGTAGCATAAGCCCATTAGTAACCAAACCTTCAGATCCTTTGCAGCATCAATACATTCCTTCAAAAAGATTATCATACCAGAACAACATCTTCAGATATGTGTCAGGCAATCATCCATGTGGTCCAAAATCACCATGATCTTCAAGATGTAACATGAATTAACATATGTAGGCAAAAGATCTCAACCATAGCAACCAAACTCTATATGATCTGAAACAAACAATATCCAACTCATCCACACAAAGATACTTATCAGCAACCAGGGCTCAAAATCTCATCATAATAATCCATGTACTAAATCATCATCATTTGAGCATGAGTATCACCAAGACCAAAGAATAAGCAGTCATATTTCCAACAATGCAACCATTAGAATTCAACCTGCTACTCCCCCTAAACCAATGCTTCTTCCTTAACTTGTGCAATCTGAGACACCTTCAACAGCAAGTCATTAACAACAATCTCTGCATGATCTGTCCTCATCTCTGAACTATAAGACTTTCATCTCAACAATGAATGCTCTTCATCATAAAGCAACCAGGCTTCATCCATAATATTCAACACGAGAACCCATGCATCATTTCATTATCATGAGTATAACTAGAATGATGCTAACAGTGCAATCATCAGCAGTCAGACTGATGCTCCCCCTGGACCTCTGCTTCAGATCTTCAGCTATCAGATAAATTTTCTTATCATCAATGCATACGCGACTGCGTCTTCTGGAACTCGCGTGTATACGCGACTTGAGTTAATGGAACCTGCGTATGGAAAGTGAAGTATAGAAAATTTCCATCTTCCTTCATTTCTTCCTGAGCTTGTACCTCCTATACCTGTCCTTTCCACATCAGATGCGCTGTCAGAAGTAAACATAACCAGAATAATCAAATCAACCATGAAAGTCATCATGCATTGCTCCCCTTGTGACGATACATTACTAAATCTCATAATGTATCCCACATCATTCCTGCAGTCAATCGGAGAAGTAAGCTTCCAGAAGTGTATGACTGCAGTAGGGTCTGAATTCCCTACGTTTCTGATCAGTCCTCCTTCTTTTTCCAAATTTGCTTGAGCTTTCCAACAGTGTGCTGAAAATTGTCCACTTTCCCAGATCTGTTCATCCTGCATTCTTTTTCTACATGTCCATACTTATTACAAGCATAACATCTCATGTGGCTAGATAAATAATCATAAGAATCATAATGAGTATTTCTATTCTTCCTCCATTTACAATTAGCTGATTTATGTCCATACTTGTTACATGAAAAACAATATCCCCTGAAGAAGCTAGAGTACCTTTCTGAGTAGAATTTGTTTGTTTGTGGCTGAAATGATCTGCTCTTGCAATTTGCTGCAACATGCCCATAATTATGACATTTAAAACATTCAACGTTCTTGAATGAATTCTTTTGAGAATTCATGATTGTTGGTTGATATTTTGTTTCTTTCAACACATCAGGTTTTGCATTGAGATCTTCTGAATTTTTGGCAATTCCTTGTGAGCTAGATTCTCCTTTAACAGTTTCATGGAAACCAAGACCATGTTTGATAGCAGGAGACCTTTGATTACTCAGAATATTGTCCAGGATATTAGTACTATCATGAAACCTCAATAGTTTTACCTTTTCTTCCAATTTACCTTTGAGAATGTTTACCTCAACCTCCAAGGCTTGACATTGCTTTGTCATGCTTTCTTCTTTTCTTCTTTCATCTTCAACTTGATCCTTCAGATTTAGGATCTCTTCTTTCAGCCAATTTTCATTTTCTTCACATGTTTGTTCCAGCTCTTCATTCTTCTTATTTGATTTTTTCATATCTTCTTTGAGAGAGATAATTTCTGCTTCAAGGCCTTCCTTTTCAAAGGATTGTAGAGGTTCCTCATTTTCCTTACTTGATGCTTCTAGCTCTGCTTGCAGAAAGATGATAGCAACTTCAAGTCCTTCATTCTTCTTGCTTGATTTTTCAAGATCTGCTTCTAGATCTTTAATTCGATTGGATGCATAAGTATGAAACCTTTGATACTTGTCCACCTGTTCATTCAGCATTTCTATTTGATCTTTCATTTGTGAGATCATCTCTTTATAGATAATTTCTTGCTTATTGTATGAACTTTGTAGTTCTTCTTCTTTAATATTGAGAGCTTCTTCTAGATCCACAATTTTACTTTCACTATCTTTACTATTGTTTGCACAAAGAAGAGTATTACAAGTGGCCTTCTCCTTTTTCTTCTTTGCCATGAGTGCTTGTAGATCTTCGTCAGAATCTGTTTCATCTTCTTCAATTTTTGCTATACATGATTTTTGAGGTATCTCCTTTCCTCGAGTAACCTTCTTCTTTTGCTTCTTAGCCATGAGCACTTTTAGATCTTGGTCAGAATCTTCTTCATCTTCACTGGACACTTCATCATCATCTTCTTTTGCATAATAACTCTTTCTCTTCTCAAATTGTTTCCCTTTACCATGCTTTTCTCTATAAGGACATTTAGCAACATAATGACCAACTTTTCCACACTCAAAACATTTGAAGGGAAGCTTACCTTTGAATCTTCCAGTACCTAGTTGGAGCTTTCTCACGAAATTCGCTTCTTCTTCATCGGATATATAGCTGGATTCTTTGACAACTTCCTTTCCTTTTGTAGATGCCTTAAAAGCAGCTTCTCTTACTTGAGAAGGGCCTCCTTGTCTCATTTCAAAAGCAGTCAGAGTACCATGTAATTGAACAATAGTAAGGGTTTGCAAATCTTGTCTTTCTTCAATAGAAACTTTAGAGTCAAATTTTGAAGTCAAAGATCTCAAGACCTTTTCCACCAGAGTAATATCAGCCATGGTTTCACCCAAATTTCTCATCCAATTTACAATATCATCTAGACGAAGAAAGAAACTCGCAACACTCTCATCACTATGCATCTTCAAATTTTCATATTCAATTCTAAGAGTTTGGAGTTTTGCACTTTTTACCTTTGTGTCTCCTTCATAGCTTAGAATGATTTTGTCCCATATGTCCTTTGCCGAATGTAGCCGCATCACTTTAGCAAATTCTGATTCAGACATGCTTCCCAATAAGACATTCACTGCTTTGGCATTGATTTCATACTTCTTTCTTTCAGCTGCATCAGTAGGAATACTTGCCGGGCATTGATAACCTTCTTCCACGATTGCCCATACATCTGCACCAAGACTTTGCAGATATGCTTTTGTACGTACCTTCCAGAATATCAGATTGCTTCCATTGAATAGAGGTGGCTTTATATACATTACTCCTTCTTGACTTCCCATTGCGACGGATCTCCTTTAAGCGATCAAGCTTCTGCACAAGGACCCGCTCTGATACCAATTGTTGGGAAAAATACTGAGAGGGGGGGGGTGAATCAGTATTTACAGCATAATCAAAACTTTTTACTTTTTCATTCCTTAAATCCCATACGCTACTTTCCTTCAGTAAACCTGCATATATACGCGGATATCCTTTGTGAAACTAGCGTATACAGAGATCTAGATATGTAATTAACTCTTCACTTAGATCATTCCATCATTCATTTATCAGATGTTCAATAAACTGTAAACATGTGCAGTAATAACAGAATAAGCCATCACACAAAGCATCACACATGAACACCAGGATTTTTAGGTGGAAACCCAAATCGGGAGAAAACCACCGCTGCAGTTGCTCGGCCTTCAATATTTTTATTATAGAGAAAACATATTACAACATATGTGCTGGTGCAGACTTGACCAGCACGCAGGCACCCACCTGCGCTCATTTACCAGCCTCTCCTGGAAGGGAGCTCCAACCCCCTGACTCGTTTACCAGCCTCTCCTGGAAGGGAGCTACGACCCCCGATCTCGTTTACCAGCCTCACCTGGAAGGGAGCTACGACCCCCCGATCTCGTTTACCAGCCTCACCTGGAAGGGAGCTACAACCCCCTGACTGAAGGCTACAACCTTCAGCACCACCTTGGACCACGTTTCATCAATTTTCACACTGGATCCAACAACTTCAATAGAACACAACTTACAGGCCACAATTCATCATATTTTCAGACTGGACCCTTTCCATACTTTTAAGCACAGACTTACATAACCAACAAATACTTATCAACACAGATCAGATAGCAGAAACACAACAGAACAGATCAGATATTTCATACCCCTTGCTTCAGCAAACCCTAGTTTGCATACGCGCTTTTACTTTACTGATGTCGCGTATATACGCGCTTCCGTCCACACAAACCAGCGTATACCTCAGTGTATACTTTATCGCGCATACGCGCTTTCTCTTCACTGAAGCTGTGTATATACGCGCTTCCTCCGCGGCGAAGTATCGTATAGATCTTCAATCATTACAGAGCAGCATACTTCATCAGATCAGATATTCATTTCAGATCTACCCTTTTTCTTCAGACAGATGTTCGCCTTGATGCTCGCCTCATCACAGATCTAAGCCTTCCATAATCAGATCTAACAAATACAAGAGAAATTCAGATCTAGATCCCCTTCTTCATCATTGGTGCATCATACAATCAGATTTATCATTCAAGTGTAACCCTTTCCATTTAGATATACTTCAGAGAGAAGTATTCATTCAAGCTCAGACATCTTGCACACACACACATGTTGTGCACAATGAATTTCTTCTCCTTTTATATGATTATCCTTTTTCAATACCATGAGCCCCTTTTTCAATACCATGGACCAAAACAATACCATAAGCTCAAAACTACCTGGACGGGGTCAATTAGGCGGATCATTACCCAATACAATGGGTCAATACCATGGTGGTTACCCTTGGTTTTTCACTTTTTGAGCGCTTTAGCCCATACGCGACTTGGCACGTTATTTTCCGCGTGCATACGCGACTTCCCTTAGGCCAATCCGCGTATACAAAGAGACATACTCTTTTCATCATATTTTGAGCACATTCTGAATTCTTTTCTTCATTGCCTTCTGTAAACACTGTAGAAACCTCATATTTTCTTCATCAGGTGGTTTGCCATCAAGGACAACACATGTCAACAGTCGCATGTCTTCATCTTCATTCAGTGGGTTGCCATCAAGGACAACACTCTGCATCATATTTCCAACACAACTATCACCTACCTACACACAAGTATATACTAGATGTCTTAACACATATTTTTTAGCACAACTGTCTTAAAATGATATCATTCCTTCATGCAATCTTATAGACATATACTAATATCATCCAATTAATCAAACATTCCAACAACTTGAAAACATGCCATCTTAAGTAAATCAACTAGATGAATTAATAGACACCAAATCGCTTAAACACCAAATAGTCAACATAATCAAACATTCAAGAACCAAGTATACAACATAAGAAAATTCATACCTTAATGTAACTTAAGGGAGGTTGTCATTTCTGCACAATCAATCTAGATTAGCACGATATAGCTTAAAAACATATCAACCCAATCATAACTAAGCTCATGATATCCATAACAATATCTAGCTAAAATTTTCACATATTAAACAAATTAGGAAATATAATTCATGCATAACAATCACATATGCACAGTCAATATAGACATAACACAACACACTATCATAATTAGATCGACTAATACCTGGATGCCATAACCCTCACCAACTACACAGGCCAATCCAAATCATCACGATATAGAACATCAAGATCTTAAATGCAATAGCCCTAATCATAAAGTTACAAGAATATAAAAACAACAAGTTATATATAATTCTCATCAACAACATATAAGTTATATAACATAAAACATCAATAGAAATGCATAACACCACATGTTTCTATCATTCATGACTATCTCACTCATGTAAATATAACCACACTAATCAACTAGAATCTATAATGTACGTAACCATAATATCAATATAATGAAGGAATACTCATTACCATAATGCATATAACACTATTTTACATGCCCAACATCCAGCCTGTATGACAACATGCTCTTGCCTCAAAGTCCAATGCTGCAACTTCACTTTGATGGTCTGCATCTCCTACTCTATCTTAGCCAACACATTAGAATCATAACATACCAATATCATCACAATGACATAATTGCATACAATGACCATATGCACAACAACCTTCACCAAACCAATGAATGTCCGACATATAGAATCACATAAGAAAGCATACATGAAAAACACATAAGCATGACCAATATGTGACCTATCATATACAAGCAACACATACACATCATGTAGCAACATGTAAGCAAGCGTGTAGAGATAATACATAAGCGTGAACAACACATAACGAGTCCTACAATCTTGAAAACATCTTGGAAACAACACCATCAACCCTTCCATGGCAACACCACTACCACCAAGGCCAACAAAACATGGATGCAACAAACACATAAACCATTGGTATGGGAAACACATAAGAAATCAACAAAAGCATGACCGACACACCTCCCATCTAGTCTAAGGGTTGAACCATGCTTTGATACCACTTTGTAACACCCTGATCAGGAGCTCAGGACCAAGTGTCGTAAAATGGTCAAAATTGAAAGTGCTCAGAACTGGTTGGAACCTGAACGACCGGATAGTGCTCGTCTTCCTAATTCTGGCACCGTGAACGGTTCGAAAAATGGTCTCCGTATGAAGAAGTTATTCAGCTTCAAAGTTTTCTCAATTTCCATTAAAAAAGGGCAAATTGGACTTGTGGAAAATTTTATTAAAAAAAGAATATTCCACAGAATATTCTGGGAATATTCCGTGCAATATTCTGCAGAATATTCTGGGGAATATTCCATTTCGGCAGCCAATCAAGAGGCGCCACGTGGCTAGCCCGGAGGCCGCCATGTGGGCCCCAAAGTTGGAATGGAAATGCGTTTTAAAAATTTTTATGGCGCGGATGGGATTTGAACGCATGACCGGTTGCATACAATCCACGCGTTTTAACCACCAGACCAACGTATGTTTGTTGTTATCCATTGCCAAGCGGAGTTATATTTAATGTGCGTTGGTGTTTGGGCGGGGCCCGAAGGGGGCCAGCCCCGGAGGGCCAGCCCCCTTCCCACAGAACCGTGGCGCAGAACCCGTGGCTTAACTCATCGGCGTGCTTTACCGGCGGCAAACTTTGGATAAGGTTTATGAAGTGGGTTTATTTATTATATAACGATTGATATGTTATATGTTTAAACAATCCGTTTAACATTTATTGAAACGGTTTTAAACCTCCGCTATATGAACGCAACCACTTAACATGAAATGCCGACCTAACCGCCCGGATTAATTTGAGCGGTTCCGCCTAATTTGAGCGGTTCCTCCTTATTTGGCGCCCTTAACTGCAGTCCTTCCACATTTAGTGGAGTTTCTCAAGGGGAAAGAGGCAGTTTAGTTTTTTGGCCATAACTTCTGCTGGGAGAGGCCTTTGAAGACGAATTTTTTTTTGATTTTGAGTCTCTTCGACCTTCTGAGTTGAATGGCAGAGGTTTCAGAACCAATTGAGGTCATCTTCACCTCGAAATTCTCCCTGCAATTCTAAAGGGCCACCAAGGACAATTGGGGAAAAGTACTGTAGCAGGTACAATTTTCACTGTTTAGTGTTTGGGAAAGAGCATGTTCAGCTAATTCCTATCTTCTGATTCTGTATTTACAGATAGATCTGTCTTTCGAGACATTCTTATTCTTGTATTAGCCTTTGTAGCATTTTTAATACAAGAGGACAAGCCTAGTTTGAGAGGCTTGGTCCAGCAGATGTAGCCCAGAGAAGGGGGTGGACTGCTTATCATTTTGATGTCTTTATTTGCTGAAGATGATATGCTAAACTAAACTGATATAAATTGTTAAACAGCAAATATACATAACTTTCATATACACATAATCACCTACTCAGCTGCAGAAAGTTATTTGTCTTATTCCGCAAGACATCAAATTTCAAGTATGTGAATGTCAAAGACTTCTAAGTGTTTACATATTATTTCCTTAGGCAGAGTCTGTAGAGGGCCAGGTAGCCTCTGGATTCATCCTTTCCTAGAAAGGTGAAACATCCGGTGAATGCCCCTACAATCCATCTCTATATAGGAAATAGTTTGTTCTCACATTTTCAGAGGTCACTTGGAGTGTATAGCTCAATTTGAAATTATGGGAAATGGATACCTTGCACCCTCAAACAAGTACATTCCATTTTCAGATCACACCCCCTTCCAACATCTACCCAAATAACCGGCCAGCCAGGGTAAAGATGCACCGAGAGGTTACTGATATGAGATTCAACCTGCAAGATGGCCTTAAGGAAGTGGAACCGATGTAAAGAAGACAAACACACCATACATACCATCAAAAAAATCCTCAGGAGGTAACCCAACCTTCCATGCCCCTAAAGCATAAGGGAGATTGGATTTTTGACCAATTTGAGGATTAGTTGTCGGCATTCCAAGGAAAGATAGCAGAAAAAATCCTATTGCCACAGGCATTCCAAGGCAAGGTAGCAGCTAGGGCCCAATTTTTTTATTTTTGTGCCTACAACTCCGGGATTTGTTTCAAATTTTTATCCCCATATCCTAGGTCACTCACTAGAACTTCATGAAAATTTAGGGGAGGATAAACAACATTAAAACAAAGGCACGAAATCAATCACATCATCAAGAACTAATCTGGACCTCTCCTAGACATGACAAACATTTCTTTAAACATGTCACAAACATTACATCTATAGGTATAAACAAAATAATTAAACATGGGCATCTCATACTTATCTAAGAATCAATAAGAAGCATTGTTCCCCAACAACATAAGATGCAATAAAATATATTTTTCAATAGATACATTATGTATTCATTTATAGGTAAACACATAGATAGAGCCATCATTGATCAAATACATGCTTATAACCAGAATAATAACAACAAACATACAACGGATACAAAAAAAATAAAATCCATAAATAAACCAGTACATTTTCATATCAAATACCAAGTGAATGATCTCTTCATTACCGAATATGAAATCCAACTAGAGATGGGACTTCCACGTTCCACTCAACCATAGATTGGCTCAGCTAAGTCTCACTTCAGCCAATCACCCTCGTGCCATATTCCAAGCATGAATGTGGGATATAATAAAACACATAAACCACAATCAATTAAGGGCTTCCAGAGCCCAAGCCACCTCAACTCTCAACCAGTGACTCCACCTCATGGTCAAATATCATAGCCATCAGGGACTGGTCTCTCTCCAAGTTGTCCCAGGGATCCATATAATTTGTTCTAACGAGGGTTCCAGGACTAGTAACTCAACCCCAACTATTACAGGGCTTCCAAAGCGTTTGTCCAACCAGGGCTTCCAGAGTTTTTTTCCAGCCAAGACTTCTAGGACTAGTAACTCAACCCACAGTTGACCATCAGGCCTCCCAAGCATTTGTCTAACCAAGGCTTCTAGGAACTAATAAATCAACCCACAACTAAAGGAATCATGAGAACCAACTAGAAATCAACAAATGGAAATAAACCCACAGCACCATGGTTATCCAGGAAGTGACAAGGCTAGGAAAATCCACATGAATACACTATGCATGCCAAAACTAGTGAGAAAAACATACATGAAACTCGATACCTACAATAAAATCCCTTTGTAGTTGTTGATCCTATTGCCCACTTGCGGTTTCTTGCTTTTATTTTTCCTTCTTGTTCCAAAACCCCAAGTATCCACACTCTCCAATATTTCCCCAAGAAACTCTAAGTATCCAAGGGTATGTGAGAGAGAGAGAGAATATTGAGAGAGCTCCAAAAATGAACTGAAAAAATATTACCAATTGATCCTCAGAATCCCTTTTATTAATGAAGCCTCTAATTTCTTCAATTTTTGATTTTTCCTTCATTTTCCCCCTCACATGCAAACCGTAACCTTTCACCTTCCTTTTCTCCTATTTTCCATTATTTTCATAAATAAATGAAATTAATGTATCATGCCTTTTCAAAAGATTTTCCTTTTCTTTTTCCAATTTCCTTTAGCCATAATAAAACGAATGAACACTCACTAAGATATTTTGGACACCATTCGGCTTGGAATACGTGTCCCATAAACCATGTTATTATATATTTTTTACATGGATTTTTACCAGGTTGTTACATTATATGTAAAACATGTTCAAAACAACTTGCATAATAACTTTGTATTCGATTTTCAGCTTAAACCAACAGTCCATATTTTAAGCATGTTTTTTTCATTCAATGATGGATTGAATTTATTCAAATTGAATATTAAAGTAGACTTATGTAGATATATTAAATATAAATAATTTATGAATAAATAAATAATTTATGTGCCAAATATACCATTTAGTAGTAAAAAAAGGTAGAGTTTTAAGAGTGTTGATTTATGATAGAAATTCAATATTCTGGTCATAATTTTCTCATATGATATCGAAATTGAGTTATTAAAATTTCCTTGTAAACTATAATCATATGGGAATAGACCATAGAAACAATTTTTCAATATTTATCCATTTAGGAATCCAAAAAATAATGGTTCCAACTCTATCCCTAAGTTGCCTTTATACACCATGCCAATGCTTTCCTCATAATTTTTTTGTTTGAGACTCAAATTTGGTGATTCAAGTTGGCTTAGAAACTATAAGTAAAGAGAAATCTCACTTAAAAATAGGTTTAAAAAATTCACAATTTTATTCTCTTAAATTTTGATTGTCCTGAGTGACTTGACTACTATATGTTCAACCACTATTTTGGTCATAATTTCTTCTTTTGAGATCAAAATTAAAAAATTGAAGATGAATTAGAAAATATATATAAATGGATACTTTAGATATAAACATGTTTTAGAAATGAGCCCATATGATCCCCCAAAAATAAAATTTTATTTTCAATTTAAACCAAAGAGTGCTATAGAAATTTTATTCTTACCCATTATTCTATATTATCTTACCCTAATTTTCTTGAAGAGAGGAAGATCTCCTTCAAGAATATGAGTACTTCCAATGTAACCATGTGTGTAACATATATATAATTTCATTCATACTCATATTTGAAGTATAAAATTTAATGCACACCAAACCATGAAACACGAGATTCTTTAAATGACAGGGTCTCAAGAGTTGTCGAATAATGGAGGAATAGTATATGCCGAATTTTTTTAGAAACCGAGATTCAATATATCCATGTATTCTTGGTCCCTTGATTCATAAAATGTTTTTGTTATATCTCCATTTGTCAGATTGTGTAGATCTTCCACAACTTGTTTATTTCTCTCTTGAATGTTCAATGTTTAAAACATGTGTGCTTGATTAGTTTTCTCTGAAGGTAGGTGTTTAACC
>MU968377.1:0-37719 GCA_034641835.2 Pinus albicaulis | reverse complement strand
AACATACATGATTGCTACATTAGTATTTAAAACATTTGGATAATGTACATTATTGCTATTAGTATTAAAATATTTAGATAAAGTACATTATTGCTATTTTAAATGACAAGTTATTTTTATTTGGAAACGTACGTATTTGCTATTTTAAATATAAATAACGATTAATTTTTATTTAATTCCTTTCAAGGAATTTCTATTTTATTGGGAGACAGCGAGCTTGGATAAGGTACATAAGCACTTTATTTTAATATAAACGACAACTCAATTTATATCAAAATTCATACTTATTCGATACATCGATGATCTGCTTATTTTTTCCAAGAATCTGCAAGACCACTTCAGGCATTTGAAGATCTTTATGAAGCTGGTCTAGAAAAATGGTTTGGTTCTGAGTAAAAAGAAGATGGAGCTATGCCAAACCAAGATAAAATTTCTTGGGCACACTATTGAAAATGGACAAATTGCTCTTCAAAATCATGCACTTGAGTTTGCTGACAAGTTTGCTGATGTTATTCTAGATAAAACTCAGTTGCAAAGATTTTTAGGATGTTTAAATTATGTGAGCAATTTTTATCCATCATGTGCCATTGACAGGTCTCTGCTCAACCAGAGACTTAGAAAGAATCCGAAACCTTGGACAGAGGCACACACTAAAGCAATTAAGGAGATAAAAGCCAAGGTTCGCAATCTCCCTATTCTTTATGTTGCAGATGATAATGCTTTTAAAATTGTTGAAACGGATGCAAGCAACATTGGTTGGGGAGGTGTACTGAAGCAGAAGCCAGATGAAAAGAGCCCCAAAGAACAAGAACATGTAGTACAATTTGTTTCAGGAGTATGGATTAAATCTGAATTAAATTATGCTCCTATTGAAAAGGAAGTAAAAGATGCCTGGAATTGTATTAGTAAGTTTTCAATTCATTTGGCTAATAAGCATTTCTTACTGAGAACTGATGCAAAAGCATTAAAAAAAGTAATCACTAAGGTGATCAAGAGCCCAGAAGATGCAAAGTTTGCAAGATGGCAGGCTTTGTTTGCATATTTTGATTTTAAGGTTGAACATATTAAAGGCTCTGAAAATTGTCTTCCAGATTTTCTCAGTAGGGAATATATCCAGCACCAAGAACAGATGAATGACCCGGAAAAAGAATTGCCCCATGTTATGGTCATCCTCACCGAATGGGACCAGCCCATGCAGAGAGAAACCTTAAGACATATATCTGATGATGAATCATGGCAGGTCTACAAAGAAAAGTGGAGACCAACTTGGCAACTCCGCAACACAAAGGTACTAAATGCCAATTTGCAAAGCCATAATGATCTACAGCATTTTGTACCAGAAAGGCGAGTGTACCCAAAAGGTAGCACATGGATACATGACATGATGTACACTCACAGTATGAGAGCTGCATATGAAGCCGAGTCAGCTCTCCATGATAACTTCATGGATATTGCGGTCATAGCAACAGAAGGCAGTGATAGGACTCATGTCTATCATAAATATTATTCCATTCACCGGACCAGAGATCCATCCTGGAAAGGAATGAGATATATCCAATGGCCAGGTAACAATCCTAGCCTGATTTTTCCTGATACCGTTTATGATTTTGCAGGATATAAGAAAATTTGGTGGGATCTGATGAAAAAAGATGGACGAAGTGAAACCCATTACACTAAGATCAAGTTTGGAGTTGTCCATTTAATGCAAAATTGTAGACAGTCAAGTTGGATGCAAGAATGGTGGAAGGACTATGGTCTCAGCTCAACTGCTATGGACCCAAATTTCTATGAAAATTGGTACCAAAGTCGCTGTGACTTCTGTGATGAAGACGAATGTGACCATCAGCCTTTTTCATGTGTGAGAACATTAGTACAACACGCTGATGATACATTAATCCTCAAACAACACATGGTCCAGCATAATGAATGGCTTGTCATGACTAAAATAAAACATCAAGTAATTCTAAATAAACCAATGATAGTCAGAAGAATTTATACCAAGGCATGGGATTTAAACTATAAATACAAATACCCTGGTATACAAATTCTTGACATGCCATCTGAAAGCTCAAGTGGGTCACGGGAGCCCCACTAAAATCAAAGTATTCCCTTTGTACATGACCTAGTCACAGGTTTACAGTGACAGAGCTTTTCTCGAGGGCTTTTCATCTGTCCGAAAAGTATCCTCACTGTAATAAATTATTCTGTTTCCTCGTGGGCCTTGTACTTGAAGGCATCCACAGTGTACATTCACCCACTTTCACATGTTTGTGTCGGAAGGATCGAATCTCCGTGCGGATGTCCCGACAAGGGTTACCCGAAAACGATGATCCACCTTCCAAGTGTCAATAATCGGATGCGCTATAGGAATGCTTGTCCCCTCTTCCAATCTATATAAGGAAGGGTAAGGCTCATTCTAAGACATCGACATTTGGAGTTTGAGTCTTTTGCATTTGTGTGTTTTTGAGTCCGAGTTTTTCTCCCTGCTCTGCGTCTGCGCAATCTTTGCGATCTGCTCGCATCATGGAGTCTTGACTCACAGTCCTTAGGAGAACTGAGAAGCATGCGTGTCGATTCATGTGATCGGAAAGAACCTAAAGTGGCCAGTTCGTTAGAGTGAGTCTGTAAGTTTTATGTGTGTAATTATAAAGCTCTGAGACAGAGTACGACACTAAAATGAACATTAAATGAACTGTACATAGTACTAATAGGAAGAGAAGTAGTATTAGTAAAATATATTAAACAATAATAGTTAATTGATCCGTGGCTTAATGGTAGTGTTCTTTATTCCAAATTAGAAGGTTGTGTGTTTGATTCACAGATGGTTTAATTTTTTCGAAGTTATAAGTGTATATCAATTCTTAATTGTAAATTTTAACATTATAAAATTCAATATTCTTAATTGTAAATTTTAACATTATAAAATTCAATTTTAAGGTTGTGTTTGATTCACATAGGGTGTAATTTTAATTTTTTCAAAGTTATTATATCAATTCTTAATTATAAATTGTAACATTATAAAATTCAAATTGTATATCAATCCTTAATTGTAAATTTTAACATTATAAAATTTAATATTATAAAATTTGAAATTAATATTTTGAACTAACTTTTATAAATCTTAAAATTAATATTTTTAAATTTAAATTTATAAAACTTAATATAATAAATTTTAAAATGAATATATTAAATTATAAAACTCAATATAATAGTTTTAACATTATAAAATTCAATATTATAAATCTTAAATTGAATATATTGAACTTTAAATTTATAAAACTCAATATAATAAATTTTTAGATAAATATTATTAGTGTAATATATTAAATCGTAAGATTATAATTTTTATGATTAATATTATAAACCCTAAAATTATAAATCTTAAGTTTAATATATTAAATCATATAATTTTAAATTTTAGAATTAATAATATAAATCCTAAGATTAATTTTAACAACCTTAAGATCCATATATAAACTTCAATATTAATATTATAAGCCATATGATTAATATTAAACCCAAGTATTAATATTTTAAATCTTCGGATTTTAAACCATACATTTTGAATGGGCCTAATGGTTAAGAGTATGTGTTTCCTCTTAAGAGGTCACAAGTTCAAAACCAGAGGGGGTAGAGTATGTATGTCTTGGTAGTCTTAGCAATCAAATGGCTACGCGGAGGTGGGTCCCTTGTCCCACAAACAAGGGGGTCTCATACACCAATTTGGTGTCTTAAAATTGGATTATTATTATTATTATTATAAACCATAAGATTAATATTATATAATAATCTTATATAAAAACCCTATAATTAATACTAACAAAACCTTTGATTATAAACCCTATAATTAATACGCAAAACCTTAGATTATAAACCCTATGATTAATATTACGAACAAGGGGATCTCATACACCAATTTGGTGTCTTAAAATTAGATTATTATTTTAAACCATAAGATTAATATTATAAATTGTAGCATTCATATTATATAATAATCTTATATAAAAACCCTATAATTAATACTACAAAACCTTAGATTATAAACCCTATGATTAATATTACAAACAAGAGGGTCTCATACACCAATTTGATGTCTTAAAATTGGATTATTATTATTATTATTATCCATAAGATTAATATTATAAATCTTGCATTCATATTATATAGTAATCTTATATAAAAACCCTATAATTAATACTACAAAACCCTAGATATAAACCCTATGATTAATATTATAAACCCTAGAATTAATATTAAACCCTAAATTTAACATATAAAACCTATGATTATAGGTGGGTCCCTTTCCCACAAACAAGGGGGTCTCATACACCAATTTGGTGTTTTAAAATTTGGATTATTATTATTATTATAATAAACCATAAGATTAATATTATAAACCTTAACATTCATATTATATAATAATTTTATATAAAAACCCTATAATAACACTACAAAACCTTAGATTAAAAACCCTATGATTAATATTATAAACCCTATAATTAATATTAAATCATAAATTTAATATATAAAACCTATGATTATAGGTGGGTTCCTTGTCCCAAAAACAAGGGGGTCTCATACACCAATTTGGTGTCTTAAAATTGGATTATTATTATTATTATAAACCATAAGATTAATATTATAAACCTTAACATTCATATTATATAATAATCTTATATAAAAACCCTATAATTAATACTACAAAACCTTAGATTATAAACCCTATGATTAATATTATAAACCAAAAATTTAATAGTATAAACCCTAGAATTAATATTAAACCCTAAATTTAATATATAAAACCCACGATTATAAAGTCTAAGATTAATATTACAAACCCTAACCTTATAAACCTATTTAATATATTAAACCCTAAGTTTAATATATTAAATCCTAAGATTAGTATATCAATATTAAGCCCTAAAATTAATGTTAAATCATATGATTAACATTATAAACTTTATGATCTTATAAATCCTAAGATTAAAATGCCTAACATCCTTAAATTTGATCTCAGTTGCAGTAGATGTATCTTTATTATAGTAAACTGAGAGTTTACAATCTTAGTACGATTGCACCAGTTTATACAAAACAATATTACAACTATAGATTTTGCAATAGGATCCTAGTAGTAAAACACACTCACAAAAAAACATTTAATATATATAAAGAGGAAGAGACTAAACTAGTCACATAAGCCAAAAAACTATGTGGCTTTAGAGAAATCACCCACCCTCATTTGGACCCATTGGGTGATGAGCACTTTTACTACCAGGGAGAGAGGCACTAGGGACAATAACTTTGTTTTAATTTCCCACTACAGATGACGACAAGGCCTCCAAAGTAGTAACTTAATATGCGAGGAGGATAATTTCCTCCTTTAAATCATCCAAAGTGTCCTCCACTTCCACATGGTGAGTGAGAATCTTTTCCTCCATGAAAAGCTGGAAAGAGCTTCTTTGTCACTCAACCATGTCCTCCAACTTATTAATTGAGAACAACAACACCTGAAAGACATTTAACATCCTCTAGATCATAGATGCGATCTCCACATAGTCTTGAGGATTTTCCATCCTCATATGAAGAAAAGAGTTGATAATACAAATAATCAAAGACTGATTGTCCAAACCACCAAGAGCATTAACAAAATTCTAGCAAGGAAGATGGGAGGCCAAAAAGATTGATATATAGAAACAACTTGAAGCCTGACACGAGCCAACCTGCATTGATAAGACTAAAATCCTAATTACAGAGCCACTAACATAGAGGAGTTGCGATAACGAGATGTTCATATTCAATCGAAATATTTTTTCTCTACAAATGTACCCTGAGCTCCTTATAATGTCGTATTTGAGTTTGATCAGAATAATCCTCCATTAAATGGAAATGACTAGAGTTATGGAGACATGCCTTGAAATGTGTCCACGTGTACTCTTTCATTAAACGCTTGTTGTCCTTCTTATGATTATGATATCAGAGAAAGAAAGGAATACACCAGGGAGGGAGATCCCATGACCCACCTCAACCGAAGCGTCTAACAAATGCTAAAAAATAGACCTATATATTAAAGTGTTTATATGGATTGGCATGTTATGGAATAATTTGGAATATAGCTCTTCCTTTGATTATAATTGATCTCTCCTTGGGTTATGGTAGACCTTTTTTTGGCTAAAATATCAACCTCTAAATTCAAATGTCGGAGGATGTGATAAAAGTTTACCCCATCAAAATTTGACATTAGGAAGAGAATTATTTAACTAGTAGTTGATGAATCCTTAGAAATAGATGACTTGGCATTTGTGAATTGGCGAATAACAAGCATAGAATCCTTGGAAACATTTAGTTTTGAGATTTTTCATTCCACCTTGGTTTCAAGACCCTTCCATAAAGCCAAGAATTTTGCTTGGTTTTTAGCACAGGGGCTTCACTGTGGGAGCAATACCATAGCATGTGGGTTCACATTGGGGGATATATAATGAGTAAAAAATGACATAATATATTGGGGGATATATAGGGGGTAAAGGGTTTTTATATTGACATGTATAAAAAATTGAGCTCAAAGTTAATGAAAATATATAAAGGGGTATAAAGAATGTTAATGAAAAAATAGATATGTACAATATATAGTGAAATTAGGGGTTTTTTAAATTGGGAAGGTGTATTGGATTTATATTGGTAGGGGGTTAAATAATGTGTTTTTTAGAGGTATTTTCCAATATATATTCAAATTAAGGGTATTGTTTAATATGCTATGATCGCATGTGATATATTATAGGTTAATTAAGTGAAGCCCTTGTGGTTTTTAGTTGCACTTCAAATACCCCAGGTGAATTGATACACCTTTTTTCCTTCAAGACCAATTAAGATCCCTCCCACTCTAGCCTCCCGTGGATTTCCTCTAGAAGCTCCATCAAAGAACAAGGAGAAAGTGAATTTTTCCTAGCACCAAACTTTGAAATATTGTTGGTTCATTCTTATACGTTAGAACCTGTTTATTTTAGGGTGTCTTTGAAGTATTACATTATTAGAGAAATGAAGGCAAAATTTGGTGCATTTGAGCTCATGAGGATTTAAGATTTCAATCTCATTGGGATTAAAACCTTGAGTAGATATATTCTCGATGAGAATAGAGAGGGCTTTGTCAACAAATTTTAGGGGAGTGGTGTCTTCTTCTTTGAAGATTTTTTTGTTTCTAGCAATCCAAATTTCCAGTAAATATATTGGGGAAGGGAATCCCAACAACAAAATGTTGTGTATGTGTTATACTCTTTCCATGACTAGAAGTAGGCCTATGGTTTTGTGCATGGGTTTGCACATGGTTTTGGGCATGATGGTTTTCTGCACATATTATTTTGTAGATCCTGTCGAGGTAACTACGATTATGTTCTAATCTAGGGATAATGGATTGGGGTTTATGAATCCTTCAACATGTATATATATGTGTTGTAACACGTAAAGGAATATAATGAAAAATCAAGCTGGTAGTCTGTCACCAGGATTAATCCCTCTCGTGGACAAGAGTGATCTCCCTAATACTCCAATGAGTAACTAGAAACAAAGGTCCATTGAAAATCTCTTTCTCTAGATTATTTGTATTTTAAGATCACTACAATCAGGAAAGTAGAGAGGACATGCTCCTACCTTTCAATCCGGATGTGTGATGTATTACTTTGTCTTTCGCTCCAAAGTAGTTCTTCAATGATGAGTAGAACCTACAATCACAGACAAAACAAAATGATCAAAGCACCTGTAGTATATAATAATCGTAAATACTAATCCAACTTAGTGATCAAGGAATCTAAGTATTGACATCATTCCATGAATTCAGAAACAAGACAATGAGAAAAAGAGATCCATATGTATTATCATAAATTAGAAAGAGAAATCTTACAACCAGATTCCTTGATGTTGCAAATATTCCTCCTGGGTGTCTGAGAAATCATTTTCGTTCAGTATGATAAGCCTTCCTCTCTAGAATGACCAGTATGAAGTCATGGGCACAAACATGTGATCTTCAATGTGTCAACAACAACTCGCTAGTATAGAAAGTATGAACTCTATGAACTCTCTCCAGCTTAGAAACTATACAAATCAGTGTCTATTCACATTGGTATCTACCCTTCAACCGAAAACTTGAGCTCAATATATAGGGAGATTGAAGTATCCATTAAGAGAGGGATGGATTCCTCCCATGAAGGGATTTGAGTTCCTTGGACTAAGGGATAAGCTCCATGAGTGGAGGGATAAAGATCAAACTGGCGCGACTCTAGAGGCTTCCAATTGGGAGAATATTCGACCAACTAGGCTTATAGAAGTTACTTTATATTTTTACTTGATTTTCATGGAGGTGCACAGGTTTTAGTGGTGAACAGAGCAGCGATCGCCGTGGCTAATGGAAGAAACATCAGCGCATGCACAGGAAAAGGCTAGAAAAACTGCACAAGCAATCTTTCAAGGATTTTACAGAGCTTTTCTCCAATTTCCAAGACTTGATTCAGGAACATGAGTATTTTTTACTTCTAAGGGAACATGATATGGATGGTGATAGACCCATATGAACATTCAAATTTCATGGTGAAAAAATAACGTGTAATAGATTTCCCCCTAAAGTGCGAAATATGAGAAATTTTTTCTGAAGAATGAATTGCTTTATCATTTCGAGGATTGGATTAGAGACAACGGTCGAAAAACTGTAAAAACATTCAATGCAAATATATATATCGCTGAGGTAGGCATTCCCATTCTCAGATAAAAACTAACTAAGTGTTCTGGTAAAGATATGATTTCAGTATTATATCAAAAGTGGACACAGTATGGGCGCAACCGTCTGTCATAAGAAGTCTACTATATTATGAATAGAAAAACTCCTCACATCCTCAATGGTGGAAAATAGATCCAGAGTCTTGATTTCCGATTCTCGAACTAGTACGAATCTATCCATGCGATTGATTATATCGGAGTCGAACATGGTAGAAAGCACTTGACTACCGGTGAATGATGAGAATTGTTAACAAGTGTGAGAGATACCATAAATAATGAAAATGGCCCTCAAAGTACTTCAATACAATCTATGAAGTGTGAATGAATGATTTGCAGTCGAGCACCTATAGAATCATTCAATCAAAGGTCAATGATGAAAACCTATCGTCAAAGCCCAGAAACCTGCCATTAAGGCATGCAGATTCCAAGGTATTGATAGGATTCTGGATCAACTTTCTAGATAGTGAGTTGATGTTGATAGAAAGTGATCTGTCGTAGGAAAGCCTACGACATGAAACAATTAGATCAAGTTTTGAAGAAATTTTTTTCAAGGACTGAATTAAGGATGATCAACATGAATGGAGACAAATGTTTGCAATGAATGGTAAATTGAAATTTCTCTTGAACACATAATGACATTGTGAATGGCTTGGACACATTTGACCTATAGATAATACCCAGAAACCAGATTAAGACTTTCAATGTGGTTTGATTAACTGTAAGACAAAGGATTTCCCAAACCAGTTACAAGTGTAACAAAGTGTTGTGTTCAAGAGTGACATGCTGCTTTCTAAAACAATGACATCAAATGGATTCTTTTTCTCTCTTTTCCCCCTAAGAAGGAGTGGTTCAATCCTGTTGTGATCGATAGGTCCTGTGTTGTTTAGTTTTAACCAATCCAATATAGGATTAACTTGGTGTTTTTCGATTTTACGGAGTCTGAAGAAAAACATAAGTAAACTCCATGGTTGTTATTTTTCATAAATTTAGTCCCTCAAACCCAAAAAAGGATAAAATAATGTATGAGAGAATTCTATTGACCATGATTAGTCAACGTATACCTTTTTTGTAACTAGATTCAATTTCGTCCGAAAAATGGGTAAACTTATACTGAATGAATGACTGTTCATTTATTTTAACGAGTTCAAATAGTCAAGTGCTCGACGATATTTTCATATTTAGAAAGTCTGAAAAGGGCTTAAAAGAGGATTCCATGATTTCTCTTTTTCGTATTTTTATAGAGTCTGAAAAATTGATAAAAGTCTACTCAATGGAAAAACGATTCTTTTCACAAAAATCGTGTATCTTGCACAAAAAATCGAACAATTACGAACATCTGCTCTCAAAAAGGAAAAATATTTTGATTTGACTTTTAAAACTAAAAATAAATAAAATAATATTATTTTATTCATTTAAAACTACAAAAATATGTTTAAACAAGTCATTTTCACCTTTTTATTTTCAGAACAGAGCAGAATGAGTTTTGCCCAAAATCTTCCAGAGCTGATATCAGGAAAATCGACCAAACATTTCAAGAACCGTCTGCACCAGGTAATCCACATCATCATTATCTTTGTTTTCGTCCGTTTAATTTTTTTATTTTAAGCTTTCAGGTCATTTCTTAGAGGGAAAATATTTTTTAAAATCCGCCCTCAGGGGTGCACGGGTTATCGTGGAGAAAACTGCACACCCCGATGAATTTTATGTTGAAAAACCATCAGGCCGCCGTGGGTTTTGTGTATAACATGTGTGAAAAAATTCACTGTGTAAACATAACACCTGCATAAGCGTCGTGGGGTTTTGAAAAACATAAATCTCTCCATAAAAATGACTCAAAATTCTCCCAACTGATTTTTAATGATTAATTTACTAATGTGTAGGTTGAAAATCATGTTGGAATGGTGAGAAAGAGAGCATGAAGTCATGGACAATGAAGCCATAGATGATCCGGAAATAATGCACTCATTAAAAAATTGTGGCTTGTATAATTTTTGGGCGATTGAGGGTATGAAAGCATGGGTTGAGATGATGACTTGGCTAGTGAATGCATGGGATGTCCGAGGTCAATGTTTCATTATCGAATACCATCAGCTTGTGATCGAGCCAGAGGAAATATATTTCCTCACCGGATTGCCTCATAGAGGGAGGGACATTTCCTTATTTGGGACTATACCAGGAGGTCTTCCCACTGCTACTTACAAGGCTCAATATTGTAGCCGAGATTCAGAGTTAAAGGAAGGTCACATTGATATCAAAAGTATTTTGCGACTGGACCTCAAGATCATAGCATTCATGATTACGAGGTTATGTGGGAGTGTAGCTCCACATGTGGCTACCAAAGAATAGATGCAGGCCACAATTGAATGTTCCAGGGGAACAATTTTCAACTGGAGTGAAGGAGTGTTGGATAATATGAAGGGCCAACTCACGAGAGTTAAGAATTGGAAGTTGAAAAACTTCGGATATGGGGCCATTATTGTATCTTTTTCTTTAGAGAGGATCCCACTCCTTTTGCCTCAGCAATCTCCGATGGATTCCACAGGTCCTCAAGAACCACGTATGTTGCGCTGGATAGAAATGATGGCTCGCCATGCTGGTGATGGTGGTGCAGTGGTTCGTTTTACTCCTCAGTTTTTCACATGGCTTAGGAATCAGATCTTCATGATTGAATATTTTCCTTATGCAGGGATGGATTATAGAGGTGATCCTGATACATCTCTTCCACCAGGGGCACAGTGGGATGAGACGTGTTAGTGAATCATTTTGAAGTTTTTATGTTATCTAATTTTTATTTGATTTTTATCGTCCAATACTGAAATTTTTTTTAAATGCAAATGTCGGTCCAACACGACTAGTAGCACTTCATTGCTTTGATAGGAAAGAGGCACAACCTATACCAGGCCCACCACAGAATGATGCAACAGAGATCTTGGAAGAGATGGAGCACAAAATAGAGAGGTTGAATATTGATATTCCAAAGACAGGGATAGATGATAAACCTCTCAGGCTCTAGAGACATGTGACTGGTGTCCCAGGTCCACTTAGGAGATTTTTGTGCAGGGTGGCATGTGCCATAGTTTTCTATCATCATCATCATCATGGACAGTTGATGGTCAATGTAGATTGACGTTTTGTTTTTTGTATCAGTATATTTTAGATCATAAGGTGCTTGATACCTATGATCACAAACGATGTAATATTTTTTGACACAAATTATTTAACCTAATGATATTACTATTTTCGTTCTTTGAGTATCTTGTTCAACATGTATAAAATGTTTTTTTGTTTTACTTTAATGTTGAAGATATATTTTTAAAACTTGATTAGCTAATGAACCCGCTAATGTGTTTAAATTTCTTGAAATTTGTTGATATTCGATATAATCAAATTGTCTTTCCAAGAGACGAACCTTCAAAAACATTCTTAACAAGGTTGGATTTCTGATAACATAAACAACGTTAAAATGTAATACAATGAGTTGTAATCTAACCTAATGATCAAACGTCGAATACCAAATGCGATGGCATTAGATAATAACTCAATGGCTACACTATATTATGAAATATTGTTCGTTGTTTGACCAAGGTATATCCCATGAATAGAGAATAATTCATCGGTGGGTCAATAGATAACCCAAGCCGCGTAAGAGATGTTCTTTATACTACAAGAGGCACTGTCAACAAAACCATTTTAAGTTTGAAGGAATTTCGCCATCTGCAATATCAAGAGTAATCAATATAAGAAACGAAAGTTGTAATAGTTGTAAAACAAAAAATAACTAATCCTAAGGCACACTATTCTAAAATGTAACTAATGTACAAGGGAGATATTCATACTAAAATTCATGCATAATATCTCTTGAGATAAAGACCATTTATGGGTTTATCTAAAGAGACATCGTCATAATCAATTAATTCATAGGCTTATTTTGCAAGCAAACGCTTAAAAATATAAGGACCATGCCACATTGGTTTGAATTTATCAGCGCCTAGCTTGTTGTGAGCTTGATAATATGCTAGAACTAAGTCATCTTCTAAATAAATGCTAGGGTTAAAACTTTGATCATACTGAGCTTTAACATTTTTTTTATGAGCTACGACAGCTAATGTAGTAGTGCGACGAGTCTCATCTAACTGTGCTAGGATAGAAAGTGTTTTTCCTCTTTAGAGGTAGCTGGTAACAATTCAATGGATAATTTGAGTGACGATATTTCACATTTAATGGGTAGCACAACTTCTAAACCATAAACAAGTTGAAAGAGAGTGAACCCTGTAACAGTTTTTGCAAAGGTAAGGTACACCCATAATGCCAAAAAAAGCATGGTATGCCAATTAGATTTATGAGTTCCGACAATCCATTTAATCATGGTGGTTAAAACCTTGTTGACGGCCTCAACTTGACCATTATCTTGTGGGTAATATGGTGTAGAATTATCATGGCATAGGCCAAGTTGATCAGAAAGTTTGGTCATCATAATATTTCGAAAATGGCTTCCATGGTCTGTAATGATAGCTTGAGGTACACCGAATCGAGCAATCACATGATTGAATATGAAAATTGCTACAGTTTTGCCATCAGCCGCGAATGTAGGCATCACCTCGACCCATTTGGTAAAGTAATCTAAGGCGAGAATAATATATCCATGCCCCCCAGCCGAGTGAGGGTTACATGTAATGAAATCGACGCCCCATTTGGCGAAAGGACCAACAACAATGATTGGGTGAAGAGGAGCTGGAGGTGCACACATATTTTGATAAAAAAATTGTCAATTGTGGCATTTTTGGACCGCGATAATACATTCTTTGAATAAGGACGATCAAAAATAACCAGCGCGCAATATCTTTTGGGTTGTAGCAAACCCAGATATATGACCACCACACGCTCCAGAATGGAAATCATTCAAAATCCTTTCTCTCTCTTCATGATTTATACAACGCCGAAACAAAAAATTGACACCACGACGATAGAGAGTGTCACCAACAATATTATATTGCTGAGATTGGTATCAGATTCTCCGACGATCTGATCGTGAAAGCTCTAGGTGAAAGGTTTGGATCTGAAGATATATAATGATATCTCCAAACTAGGGATCTAAATTACTGATTAGAAACATAGATTCATCAGCGAGAGGATTTTCTGCCACCAATTCAGACTTAGTATTCTTAGACTTGGATTTTCCGAACTCCAAATCAAACTCATGCAGGATAATAATCCATTTGGAGTATTTCCCCCCAAGTAACTATTTTTTCAAAATTTACATCATTGGGTTGCAATTAGATATCACTGTGGTTTTTCGTAACAATATGTAATGACGAAAAAGTTGGACAACTTGAACTGCTGCCAAGGCCAATTTATCCACATGTGAATAATTGATTTCTATCGGGTTGATATTTCGACTTATTTAGTATATCACATGTTCATTGTTAGTTTCAACCTCTTGAACCAAAATCATTGCAATCATGGAATAAGAGGCAGCTAAGTACAAAAAGTAATCCCGGTGGTAATTGGGCGGATGCAATAACGGTGCATAGGTCAACACATTTTTAAGTGCATCAAAATATTTATTGGCAATCTTGTCCCAAATGGATGGAACATCTTGTTTCAACAACTGGGTGAAACCTTTCATTAACTCTGCATAGTTCAAGATAAACCAACGTAAAAATTTTGCTTTCCCTTGCAAACTCTGGAGTTGGTGAATAATGGAAGGAGGAGGTAGGTTAATGATAGCCTTAACCTTCGATGGATCGACATGAATGCCCTCTTTTGAAATGATGAACCCAAGTAAATGTCCTAATTGTACACAAAAAACACATTTGTTTGGATTCAAAAGAATGTTGTAATGCCTACATCTCATAAAGATAGTGTGTAAGTGCGTTGGATGATCTTGTCTGTGTAAAGAATGAACACGTAAGTCATCCAAGGTTGTACAATATGTTTGATATCATGAAATGCATAATAAATATCTCTTTGAAAAGTTGCACCAGCATTTTTCAGTCCAAAAGGTAATTTACAATATGCAAACGTGCCCCAAGGACATATAAATGTTGTTTTTTGTTGATTAGAAGGGAGTATGTTGATTTGATTGTAGCCAGAAAAACCATCCATAAATAAGAATATTTCGTTTCTGGAACAATCATCAACAATTTGATCAATATAGGGTGTAGGATAGTTGTCTTTGGGACAAGCCTTGTTAATATCCCGATAATTGACACGAACTCTGATAGTCCCTTGTTTTTTCATTACGGGAACTACATTAGATACCCAATCCGTCAAAGGAATAGGATAAATAAATCTTGCACGTAATAGTTTTTCAACTTCAAATTTGATTGCTGCAGCTTTGTGCGGATGTATTGGACGTAATATCTATCTAATAGGCTTAGCATCCAGGTATGTCTTAATTTCATGAATAACAATCTTAGTATCGATACCTGGCATTGATTCATAAGATCATGCAAAAATGTCTCGGAATTCTTGAAATAGGGCTTTGTAAGTTTTGATATATTCAATAGAACAAGAAGCACCTGTATGAATTTTCTCAATTATTCCAGGTTTAATTGATATGTCAATAGGAGTTTTTGTAGAAATATTTCCCAAGTTTTTCTCAGAATCTGAATGTATAATCGATGTGGGATTTTGAGCTTCCTTGACATAATAAATCTTAAAGATAGATGAAAAATAATTTACAAGTTTATCAAGATTAGGAAAAAAAGAAGATTGATGATGTAGATATTCCCATGGCAATTCGTCCAATGACAAGATTTCTTGAATTTTTTCATCAGTTGCAAATACATGTTGAAAAGGATCCGGAAACAATGTCAAAGTTGAGCTTGATAGAGAAGATGATTCCTCATTGATCACATTCATTTGATTAGTAGAAGTTGATGTAGTTTCAGAGCATGATTGTATTGCTACATATGCCGATTCAAAAGGAATTAAAGGCATCTTTCCGTCATAAGGTTCCAATTATGATTCTAAAGGCACAGTCCATGTGTCATCAAATGGCATTGTGCTTGATGTGATCATATTGATATTGGAAATAGTTCGCGGTAAGTTGGGAGAGGGCATAGCGAAAGTTCCCATGAGAGAAAAATCCTTCATTAGCCCCATGCCAACATATTCGTACTGGATAATCGATTTTTCGACATTTTGGATACTATATGTAGAACTAGGGTCTGAAGTGAAGTAAGTGATATGAAATGGGTGGCTGAATTTTTATGCTATGCAAGCATCTCCCATTCATTTAAACAAATTAAGATATTTCTTATACTTGTCTGTGCAGAATATAATTCTTGATTCAGGTGTATGTGTTTTAAATTTTTTTAATGCTTTAAGTGTGAGGAATTAAACATTTGTTTTTGCTAATAATAAGAATTTACAACAACCATAAAGTGCAGCAAATAATCATCAATGAATAACAACAAATTTAATAAATGAGTACAACCGAATGTCGTGGGCTACGTCTCCTTGAGCCTTTGTCAATTGACTTGGCTCTTTGGGATTATGATGGAAAATTTCTTTTATAAGTTTATACTTAACTCCAATGGTTATTTGAACTATACCAATGGGTTTATAATACCATCATACCCCTGGAATGGCTGCTATCTCTCTGGAGATGGACCTAGGCTCCATTGGACTTGACCTCTTCTGTCAGTTACCTTAAGCTTCCCTGAGCTTCTCTATGGCACAAAATCCCTTAGAAGTCCCTTTATGTTTCTGAAACCTTTCCTTCTATCTCTAGCATGTATCATACATCCAAATTAGACTGTTCATTTGCACCAAATGAGCTCTGACTCCCAAATTTAGGCCTCCAACTCCTATTGGCCCTGGGCTGCCGAAACTTCCTTGTGGATTCTTCGACCCTAGGAGTATCCAAATGGATATGAAAATCATTCCATTGGATCTATAATGTCCAAAATATTCAGAGTAGACTATTCAATTTCTGAAAAAGGCCTCTGGTTGCTCTGGTTATGCCTCTAACACTTGGTGGCACCCTATGGCTCTAGGCTCACTGAAAACTTCCCTGAAGCATCTCGGCCTTCAGAAGTATCCAAAAGCTTCTGAAAATCCTTCCATTGGATTCATAAGGTTCAATATAGCTATAATAGACTACTGATTTGCTGAGAATGGTCACTGGCTACTCTGGATAGGCCTCATTCTCCTGGTGGCCCCTGAAACTTCTTTGAAGAAAAATAATTCTCAGAAGTACTTTTATGGATCTAAAAACCTCACCAATGGCTCTATAATGTCTAAAACATCCAAAAATGACTATTGGTTTCCTGAGTAAGGCCTCTAGTTTCCCTGGCTAGGCCTCATTCTACTGTTGGCCCCTAGTAGCCCTAATGGCCCTTGGAAATTATCTGAAGCAAAATCACACTCAGAAGTCCTCTGATGGCTCTATAACCCTCACCCATGGCTCCATAATTCTTCAATTAGCTAAGAATTACTCTTTGTTCACTCAGAATGGTCGAAAAATGAGTCTCCAACTCATTTTCCCAGTAACACATAGAAAAGCTCCACTAATTGTGGAGAACTCCACTTAACTGGAGTTATTTTTGGCATTTTCTACACAAAAAAAGGCACTGGACATAATTCCGCCAGACTAAACCGCAAGCATTAAATTTAGGTGGTTAGGGGTGGCCACATGTCAACCCCTTAAACCTCGACGCGATAGTGGAGGCGGAGGCACCCAGCACAAACCACCGGTTTACGGGCCCAGGCTTCGGTTTGTGTTAAACACCATGTTAAGACACACACACATGGTGTATGAGAAGAATAAACACACACACAAGAGACTCGACACACAATGAAAGATAAGCGTGAGGCTTTCTTATTTTCCATTATACAAAGATGTACATTTATAGTACAATGGTGTGACTCTTGGTTTCATATTCCAAGGTCACTTGAACTCCATTGTGACTTTTCGCATTCCACACCTACCCATGTAGGATTAGGTGTTCCAACATCCCCCCTTAATCCGAAGGGGTATGTGTGAGTCCAAGAAAAGAGTTGTAATACAGATCTGCAAAGTATACATGGCAGCACTTGGGCTGAATCAACTCTCTGAAATGTTGGAAAAAGAGGTGGTTTAAGGATGACCACCAACACTGGAACGCAATACTTGTTGCAGTTCTCGGAACTCTTCCAAAACTGGCAAGAAGCTGAAAGCTTCTGCTAGAGGAATTGTCCCTCATAAAAAAGGGAGACCTTCAACCTAAAAGAAGGGAGGTCTACTACCTGTGATGGTTTTAGGATTACCAAAAACTATGGAATGCTTGAAGCATTTCCTGGAACTCAACCAAAGATGGCAAGAAGCTGAAGGCTGCTAAGCTGAAGGCTTCTGCTAGAGGAAGTGTTCCTCATATATGAAAGGGAGACCTTCGACCTAAAATAAGGGAGGTCTACTACCTGTGGTGGTTTTAGGTTGTCCACCAACCAAAGATGATGGTTTTAGGTTATCCACCAACCGAAGGCATGCTCATGGGCATCCGTGTCTCTGGCTACATCTCTGAATCCGGAATGACGAATTGTGGCTCAGGCTCGCTTGAACTGCTGGCTACAACTCTGAACATGGAATGAGAGATTATGGCTCAGGCTCGCTTGATCTGTCGTCGAAGCTTGTACATGACCACCATTTTCCCCCCTGTCAGGGACAAGGTGAGATGATGGCGAAAACTCAACTGCAAGTTTGCTCAATATCCGTGAACAAGTTCTAACATGTGTCGTAAACATATTCTTGGCTGCTGATGCCCATTGCCAAGAAGCGATCCATCCAAGATGAATCTTGGTTCTTGCAGGAGGCTTGTTTCTGAAGCATCTGTCTGAAGAATGAGTGTGCCGACCACAGTGCTTGCATGGATGAAAATCAAAACAGTGATATTTCATGTGGCCAACTCGATCATAGTGTTGGCATTTTACAATCTAATGTTGTTGTGGAGCAGGATCTGGAACAGCTGCAGGTGAACTGTCATACAGGAATCCGGCACTCTGAAATATGATGGGCTTTGTGTAGTCTGGAATATGAAAGGACACATCCTTGTCATATCCAAGACCAGTTCTGTGCTTGTTGTGGACAATCTCTTCCCAAGGTCTGATGATGGGCTTGAGAAGTGCAGGCTGAACTGTTGCATCTGCATGTACATCTGCTCTTGAACAAGGAACTAAATGTGAATCATCTGAAACTTTGCTGACTTGCTGCTGATGGGAGTCTTTCACAATGTTCTGAACAGAAACAGGTTCAGAATGGTGACTCTTTTGCTGAAGTTCGTCTTGCTGAAGCTGAGTTTCCAACTGCAAAAACTCAATCTTTTCATGTGCATCTAGCAAACAACTTTGAATGTTACAAAGAGCATCCTTGCTCATTTTTATCATATCATCAACATTTGAATGAATGAGGTTATTCAACAACTCTAATGCCTCATTGATTTTAGCCATTTTCAACAACTTAGGCTCAAAAAATGAAAGGGTGTCGGCTTCAACCGAAAATGCACCCATTTACAATGTGATTCAACAACAAATACAAATGACTCCAAAGAATTCTCAAAGTACAAAATCTGCTCCTCAAATGATGGAGGGCAATCAACAATCCAACAACTCAAATTTACACTTCAAGTCTTAATTGCAACTATGAATGAAGAAGCAATACAATACAATATCAATACAGAACAATATCTCTGCAGGATGTTTTGTAAATGTGCAGCTGAAAACACTATGCAAGAAGCCTTTAAGGCGGTTGAATTTTCCTTCAAAGAGTTGTTTTGCACCAATAACAACTTGTCTTCAAATGTCAATTTCTTCAAAAAAATCACCCTCTTGTATATGCCACAAATTACACAATGTCAAATCTACAATTTTCTCTATATATTCAGTCTATCTGCTCATATGTCATTTTCTCTTTTTTTGTTGTTCATATTCTCTCTTTCCTCTCTCTCTCTGCTGTTTTTTTTTTTTTTTTTTTTTTAATAATTAAAAATTAATTAAAAAAATTAATTATTTGAAATGGGAAATAATTAAAAGGGAGGGGGATGGAAATTTAAAAAATGTGTAGGGAGGGGAATTAAAAGGGAGGGGGAATTTAAAAGAAGTGGGAGAGTAGGGAGATTTTTTTTAAATTAAAATATCAAATATTTATTTTGAAGGGGGGGTAAACGGAGTGAGGGGGGGTTTTAATTTAAAAAAAAAATTTAAAACGAAATATGAGATATACATTAATGATAAGGCCGAGTTGTATTGCAATGGAGGGTGAATATAAAAAAATTTAAAACGAATTATGAATGGAGAGAGTCGTATTATAATGGAGAGGGGGGACTATTGCCGTGGGGAGGAATCAGTGTGGAGTGAAGTATGCGTTGAAAAAATGGGGAGCGTTTGCAAGAATACTGGTAGGCTACTGTGATGGGAGGAGGGGGGTATGGAGGAACGAAGTTGGGGAGTCAGAAGGAGGGTTTATATCTGATGGGTGTGAGGATGATAGGTGAGGAGTAGGGTTGTAGGCAGCGGGGCTTACAGATCCTGAGGGAGGAGGTCGTTGGCCACGTGAGGAGTGGGGGCTCGAGGTTGGGAGGGGAATTTAAAAGGAGTGAGAGATTCCTGTTAAACAACTTGGTAAAATTGCGTAACAGGGCACAAGCATACCAAGCACCAAATGCACAATGTAAATAAGCCACAAAACCTGCAATTTTTTCAATAGTCCACAAAGATAAAATATTTTCCCAAAGAAGAGAAAAACCCAGAACAGCAGAAATTTTCAATGGAAAACTCATAACCCTTCAGAATTAACTTTTAAACAATTTTTCCAACAGCTCTCCAAAATGCAGAATCTAATGGGCAGAAATTGCAGGAAGAAATCAACCCTTCGCATGTGTAGAGCCGTTCTCCAAGATGAAATTCTCTCGAAAGGCCGCGTTATGCATTGAATGTCGCTTCTTCTTCTCTTCTTCAAAACACTTCGAATGGCTGGCAAAACACTCACATAGAACTGAAAAGAAAAATGTCAAGAATTTTTTCAGATATACACAAGCCATAAACACAAATGGCTCACTCAATTTGGAGCAGGGCCAGCAATCGCCCGCTCTGATACCATGTTAAACACCATGTTAAGCACACACATGGTGTATGAGAAGGATGAACACACACACAAGAGACTCAACACACAATGAAGGATAAGCGTGAGGCTTTCTTATTTTCCATTATACAAAGATGTACATTTATAATACAATGGTGTGACTCTTGGTTTCACATTCCAAGGTCACTTGGACTCCATTGTGACTTTTCGCATTCCACACCTACCCATGATTAGTGCTCCAATAGTTTGAGTGGTGTTAAGAACCGTTAGAGGTTTAACCGCGTGGAGTTGTAACTACTCGCAATTCTTGGTGGATATGCCTACGAGGTTTTTACATTTGTTGTGATGTTAACCCGCAATGTGATTCACATAATTGGGACCACGTGGTCCCAACCCCCAATGCACAATGTATTAAAGTAAATAGAACCCATGAACCACATAGTTAATTCACAATGTATCATGGGGTGGTTAAGTCTTGGGAGTGCTCTCGCGTAGGCTGGTGTCGACTCCTCAGCCCTAAAAATTTACTTCACCACTCGGGAACACGTGGTGGCCTCAAGCCGCCACGTGTCACCCACCGATTGGCTTCCATTTCATAACGTACGTGCCACCAAAAATCAAAATGGGACACTTGTCAGCTTGGGATTGGCCCAGAAGGAATATTGTGGGGGAATATTCCCTGAATATTTCTTTTTCTCTGACTTACCTTTCACTCGGGTCAACCTCGGTCAAATGTCAAAATTTGCAGCTTACTAGACTTTTCAAATCACAATAACTACTTCATACGGTGTCGGTTTTTCGGAACCGTTCACTCTGCAGCCGTAATTAGGAAGACGAGATATAGTCCCGATCGCTCAGGTTTGGCACATTAACACTTAAATTTAAGCTATCACTTAGGTCCTTTTACCTACCCGATCACTCTCCCATTGGGAATATTTTGGACCCCAAAGACTTGATTACCCTTATAGATGAGAGTACAACACCCTGCCTTTCCAACCTCCATCCACTTGCCTTGCTGGCTTAGTTCCTCTGGTTCCAACTCGAAGGTAATAACACTTTCCCTTGATACTCTTTCCTCATGTTAAGAATTGTATCCCTTGAGCTCTTCCAAATTCCTCGGGCGAAATATTCAATTGAGGGTAGTTTCAACATCATTTCCTTGATCATCGATGTTGGGTGGCCAAAACAAACGAAGTTTTCAGAAATTTACATGCATACATGACTGAAATTTGTATATGTACAAATGAGTGTATAGTTCCAGTCAAGAAGTCAAACCACTTACCAAGCCACTCCCATATGCAGTTTTGCTAATCAAAATCTTCTTTTGAAACATTTGCTCTCACATCAATGATGGAATATTTGGTTCCATTTCTACTAGTATTTTTTATCCTCTTTCTTCAATTGCTTGGGATGATTGGTTGGATTCAAGTATCCAACATTGGGCAATAAAATGTCCCTTCTTTTGGCACATGGTAAGTCTTTTGCATCTTCGGTAAGTAGTTGCCTTCACTTCGACCGCTTCATGTATACCTCTTCCAAGCATTTTTGAAACTTCATGATTACACAAACCACAATAGAAACATCAACCTTTCTTCCTTTCTTCATGCATGTAGATTTTCCTAAGAGCCAATATAAACATAATCAACTTGACTATGGGAAGAATTATACCTCAAATGTTGGTTGCGATGTCCATCTTTTTTACCTTCGAGATGGTCCTGAAGAGTTTCCAACTTTCTTTGAATACTCAACATCGTTGTTCATGTCTTGATAAATGTCAACTCTCTTCTTGCCATAAAGATGCATGTCTACAAACTTGTCCAACATAGGCTTCAAACAATTGCATTCATCTGAATAATCTTGACATATTGTGGGTTTGAACTTGCAACCAAAGTTCTTACTCTCTGAATTGTCTCAAGTGCCTTCATGGCTTTAGAGTTTTCGCCATAAGATTGAACATAGCCTAGACCAAACTTCCAGGGCCTTTCCTCAACCAAATAGGCTCAAGCATGGCTTAGTGTGCATGTTTGCCTATACCCTGCCTTCATAGCCCATTTTAACATCAATTTGGACCCTATACCTCTTAGTGTGCTTTTCAAATGAACCTACACATCTATTTGAAGATGAATTTGAGTGATTTACCTCTCGCTCAGCATGTTGGTTATGTCTTCTTGGGCATGATGGAGTTGTGCATCTATCTCATGCATTATTTGAAGAAGTCCTTATTTCTCTTGCTTCATAGAAACCAATTTCTCATGAAGTCTAGTGCTTTCCTTTCCATCTTCGTATAGATGCACCATATCCTTCAAGATGTAGAAGTCCCACTTCATCTCTTCATCAGAGTATTGTAAAGGTGGAGGAATTAGAAACCTCATTTTGAAGTTGTCATCATTATGTAAATGAATTAAATAACTCCAACAAAAATTCATGAAGCTCTAAAAACAATTGACAAAGATTCTTAAAATATGGTCAGAGATATAAGCTCTTTTCTCTGCAGTTTCACCTCTTCTTCAAGCTAAAACCCTTTTGCAAACAATCTCTCTTTGTGCTTCAAGGGTTGCCTGAGGTCCTTTGGGTAAGGAGAATTATTTCAGCCTTATTCTTTCTTGTCTCTTCTAGACTTCTTAGCTAACACAGTTCCTTCACCCCATCAAACTCAAAACTTGTAAGCATCAATCACTTCGCAAACGCTAAATTCTTTGCATTGTTAAATACCTTTCAAGTCAAAGAAACCTAGTGTCTGGCCAAGCAAGAAACCTAGTGCTCACAAGAAAGAAACCTAGTGCTCTAATACCACTCGATCTGAAATGGGTGGCCGACTTGTTATGTTATGCAAGCACCTCCCATTTAGTTAAACAAATTAAGATATTGTTTATACTTGACTATGCGAAATAAAATTATTGATTCAGTGTATGTGTGTTAAATTGTTTACCTTTATGTGAGGAATTAAAATTTGTTTTATTGATAAAAAGCATTAACCATAAAGTGCAGAAAATAATCATCAACACATAACAACAAATTTAATAAGGGAGTTCACTAATGCCTAGCTACGTCTTCCTTGAGCTTTTGTCAATTGAGTTGGGATTATGATGGAAATTTTATTTTACAAGTTTTACTTAAATATAATGGTTTAACTGTACCAATGGATTTAGAATACCATCATACCCTTGGAATGGGTTGTTATCTCTCTCGATATGTACCTAGGCTCCCTTGACTTGACCTCGGTGCCCTGCTTCCCCTGTTTCTATGGCACAAAATCCCTTAGGAAGTCCCTTTATATCCTAGAAATATTTCCTCAATGTCTAAAGCATATATCATACATCCAAATTAGATCAAGTTCATTTTCCAAATGAGCTCGACTCCCAATCTAGGCCTCCAACTCCGCTGGGTCTCAGCTGCCCGAAACTTCCCTCAGGGTTTCTGCCTCTAGAAGTATCCAAATGGATTTGTGTCCTTCCATTGGATTTCAGAAATGTCCAAAATAGTCAAAATATACTATTCACTTTCCGAAAAGGCCTCGGCTACTCAAGTTACGCTCCAACACCTCGGGTGGTACCCTATGGCTCTAGGCTCACCGGGGAAACTTCCCCAGCACATCGACTTCTTCAGTCTCCCAAAAGCTTCTGAAAATACTTCCATTGGATTCATAAGATTCAAGATAGTCATAATAGACTATTGACGTTGAATGGTCATTGTTGCTTGGATATGCTCATTCTCCTAAAGGCCCCCGGTGGCCCTTTGGAACTTATCTCGAAGAATCACACTCTAAGTCATATGTTTTTGAAAACCTCACCACAGTTCTTATAATGTCTGAAACATCCAAAAATGACTATTTTTTCCCGAGTAAGGCCTCTAGTTTCCCGCGAAAGGCCTCATTCACGCTGGTCCTCGTGGCCCTTGGAACTTCTCAAGAAAAATCATGCTCAAAGTCCTACGATGGCTCTTCGCAACCCTCACCAATGGCTCCAAAATGATCCAATTAGCCAATGAATCCTTTCACTCATATGGTCGAAAATGAGTCTCCAACTCATTTTACCAAGCACTAGAAAAACTCCACTAATTGTGGAGAACACTTAATCAGGATATTTTTGGTGTTTTCCACACAAAAAAAGCAGGCCGGCCATAATTTTTCCGGCACTAAACCGTCGTAATACTAAGGTGGTTAAAATACATTCCAACAACCCCGTTCTCGTAATTACCTAATGGTGGAGCAAGTAATTATAGCACACAAACCATAGCTTACAAGCGGAAACCCTGGCTTAGAGTGGTGTTAACAACCGTCGTAGGTTTAATCGCTGGAGTTGTAACACTCCATGTGACATGTTAAATTGCCGGATATGTTGGTAGGGTTTTGAATTTTTTTGTGATGTTAACCTATAATGTACTCACCAATGGGACACATGTTGGGACAGCCTAGCGGTCCCAACCCCAATCCACAATGTATTAAAGTTTAAATAGAACCCATGAACTAATATAGTTAGTAAAAACATAGCACCGCAAGTAAGCTTTGGGCGGGGAAAATAACGGAAGGCGAGGTCGACTCATGTAGCCCTAATGTTCTTACCACCACCTAGGACACGTGGTCTGCTGGCCATGTGTCACCCAATCGATTGGCTCCCATTTCATAATGTACAAGCCACCAAAAAATCACAATGCGCCACTTGTCACTGATTGGCTCTAATATTTGGGAATATTATGAGGAATATTCTAGGAATAGTCTTTTGCTGAGTGTCTTTGCTCCGGTCAACCCCCGTCAAATGTCAAAATTTGCTTACCGGAATTTTCAAATCGCGATAAATTTTCATACAAGATCGCTGAATCTGCGGCGCCAAAATCAAGAAGACGAGATATATCTAGTTTCTCGTTTGGAACACTTTCAAACACTTTTAAATTTGAGCTATCAATTAGGTCTTGGATCCAAATCTGATCGCAAGACAACCGACGATTTAACAATATTTCCTTTGTGAGGAAACATTATCATCCGAAATATCGATGAAACAATAGCAAATATATCATAAGACCAACCGTAACCTAGAAGAAAGTTGTAATCAAGAGTGGCATCAAAAATTCCACCTCTGTGGTTACGGTTTTTCCTTCTACTTCTATAGCAGATCCCTGAGTATTCCATATGGGGTGAAATATATTCCATCAAAGGCTTTAAGGATATTCGCATTGGTTGATTGTTGAGAACCACGAATAGGCTAATGTGAAATTATACACATAGATGCCCCATCATAAATTACAATGCTTAAAAAACTCGTCTGATTTGACTAATACTAGAATTTGAAAAGCCATTTGATGTGGGAGTCTAGGCACATACTTTCGAGATCAAAGACCAGATTCAAGTCTTGAGGATCAATATCTCCTCACAGTGTAATTTCCTTGAGCTAGATAAGATTTCAAAGACTTAGGGTCGACATTGCCGAAGGGGATATGGCTAAATCTTCAACAATGCTGTGGTAATTCTAAGCTGTTTGCATGTGGATTGAAAGTCAATTTTTGAAGTACACCTTTGGTATTAAATTTAATCACTAAATCAAAAATATTTCACTGTAATGGTCTGTGAAACTTAAGGAGTCAAAGGCTGTGTTTGACTAGATGATTCGCCTTCTTTACCAAGCATGACTCTTGAAATCCATAGTCTTGAGATCGCTGTCGTAACTGACCCAGACATCATCAAAATATCTCTGTCAAGAATTGGAAGAAGATCAATCATTTACTATCTCGACATAGAAAAGGATCCTTCAAGACAACAAGGTGTGGGTGAACCTTTGACAAATTTGGATACCTTTGGCCCGATGTGGACACTCTTTTAGTAGTGATCCTCACAAATAAGACAAGGATAAGGAGGTTTTCATTTTTTATGTCCGGATGGTCTGCCTTTTTCGTTTTCTTTAGATGTGTTTTGCTTATTTTTGTTCCTTCCATTATTCTTATATTTAGTCGTGGATGAGTACACAACATGAATTTCACTGGGAGGGGAAGACCTCCTTTAGGTGAATCTAGTGAGTTATTATTGGAGAAGTAGATTTAGATGGCTTATTCTTACTCTTGTCATATTAACTCTGCAATTTAATACACCGCTTGTAGAATGAGAACCGTAAGGAGTTGCGAGTTGACATGGGAGTGATAACCAATAATTTTTTCATATGTATTCAATCCCTGTGCAGCTTGATCTATGCGAGTCATTCTTCGTGGAAAACTCTTAGCTGAAGGATTCTTTCATTGATCTTTTTTGAAGTAATAATAAACCATTCTCGCCAAAATTTGTCCAAATAAAAACCTTCACTAAACATCATCTACTGCCATCATTCGGTATGTGATAAGAAATGTATGTAGATGCATTGCTTCTAATGAAGTTGTGTCTCGGGGTGGGACATAACGAACCGGAAACTGGATTGAGTTAGGAAAGCTATTGCTAAAGTAATGAAATTATTGAAAGAGTCGCGTGGCAACTCATTATACCACTTTTCACCTAAGCCGATCAATTTTCTCTTTAAAAGTCTTAGTTGAATGGAATCATCGATTAAGGAGTTGGATGCACACCAATATGATAATTCATCACATGATTTGAGGGGTCTTCTCCTAATTTTACTTCAAGCTTAGGTATATCCTCTGGAACTTGGTTGGCATCGTATGCCAACAAAGATAATAACTGGACTGGTTCGTGAGGCGAGACAAATCTGCAAATTCCTAAAGTTGCAATGGCTGGTAACCGACTAAGAGGTCTTGTTGCGCAACCGATAACTTTGAGGAACAATACCACACTGAGGAGGATATCTGCATACTTGGAATAGCCTGACTGTGATGGGATTGAAGCTCAGAGCTCTGTGGTTAGCCATGTCAAAACTAAGGTCGAGTTGGTGTTTTGATATAAGAACCTGGGTATGGTTGATTCCCGTACACCGGATTTTGTCTATATTTTATCCATATTACCCTTAAAATGGTTGAATCGTACAAACTAACCTATAAAAGGTTGGCTTGTTTGAACTGTATTCGCACTGTGTTGTCCTAAAAGAGTGTTTTGAATAGTAGACCGACCGTGTGTTCAGCTTTTTTGAGTAGTAACCTAATGGATTTCCTATAACATTTGATGCACTCATTTGAAGGGTTAGCAAATAGACTTTGAGAAACTCCACGAATAGGTGTACTTAGTCGTTGAACAAAATTTTGCACAACAATTGAGGAGTACTTGAGTACTGAACTGTACTTTGTTGACTACTAGGTTTCAAATATTTGAGTGGGTAATTTCAAGTGCAAATAATAAGATGTTGGACCTGGGTGAACCAAATTGTCCAAATTCAAGCACCAGATGATTATAAGCACTTGTAAAGTAGGTTGCAAATATTTTTTATTCAAACTGAATCCACACAAAGATTAACGCATGGTTAAGGAGCTCCCATTAAAGGTTGTGATGCATAAGGTTGACCATAACCAGCTTTGGGGTATTGTAACATAAGTTTGATAATTTCGGATAAGTTCTAGTAAAAATTTGACCTCCTTGAAAGGATAGTTGCTCTTGATAAAATTGCGCCCTTGAAGAGGCCGATGTCCTTGAAGAGGTCGCTTTCCTGAAGAGGCTGTTTCCCTGAATAGTGTGCCTGGCCCTGAATAGGTTGTTGCCCTTGAAAAGGGTACTAGAAGAGGATGTCCTTCTAGAGTACGTCTCTGAAGGTATATAGCCACCTTGAGAACTAGTTTGAGGAATATTTCGACATCATATAGACTTGTTCCATTGTCAAAGATTCTATAGTAGATTCATGAAGACTAATTGATTGTGTGAGATTAAAAAGAGGAGATTCTCATGAAAAAAGTACCAAAGAGAGACTAGTACCCCGCAGGAACCGATGGAACACCATACAAAAATGTTTCGGTGATGAAGAAAACATGGATGACTCAATAGACATGTTTGATGAAGATATGTAACTACCTCTCGGGGTATAGAGTAAAAGGATGCGACGCTTAATAATTGAGACCAAGTTATGCGTAAAAGGTAATATAAGTTGGATCAAAGGGATCCTGCCTGTGTGAACGTAAGGATAAATTGTCCACTTAATGATATAAATATTCTGACACGAAGGAATTGTGATATCTTCTTCCGTGTCGGCACTTTCAATACTAATTAGGCTAGGAGGATTCTCGTTGTTGTTTCACTCGAGGTGAACAAGGACGACCAAGAGTTCAGCTATTAATTCTAAAGGGGACGGACAAGTAGACTTATCTGTGTTCGTATATTTCGTGTTCAATGAATTGAGTATCTAATAATTCACTGCAATCGTATTCAACCGTGTGATTACTTCGTAAATTTCGGTTTTCTTTGATTTGTTTCATTGTCTAAGGTTGATTAATTTCAAATCAGGATGCATTATTACAAATGTTTCTCCTTGTTCAATAGACACGGGGTTCTTGATTATTGAACTCTTTCCTATTAATCTTTTCCAATTGACTAGGTGTATATAGAGTGGGTTTCTTGCATTCTACGTGAGCTCGTAATTCAACCACGACAATTTTTAACACACGAAATCAAAAATATTTAAACAAAATACACCCTACTAAGAAATCAAGAAATTTGAACACACGCCTACAAAATCTAAGAGAAAAACCACACACAAACAATATGTTTCCCACAATAAAAAACACTAGTTGATGATGAAATCCAACATCGCAGGTTAACGTGGAAAATTGGCGTAGAACAAGACCAAAACCCGCTTAATGAAATAGTGTGAAAGTACCTCCATTGTGCCATCTCAAGGAAAATTCCTCTCAAATTCTAAGATTCTAGCCAACGTCTCCTCGTTTCTGTGTATATGGGACCTTCCTCGACCATCAGCTTGGGAAAATCCTAAATATTATGGCCACTAAGGTCACCAAATGAGACAACACCTGGGGAATAGTCTACGATCTCGATATACACACAAGGCGTAGTATCAAAATCAATCTCCTTGAAAGTTCTACATGGTATGTTTAGTGGTTGTCATCGATGTCAAACCAAGTAGCACCTGTGGCTACCCTCGTTTGCATGGGAATTTTGACCTACAAATTACTATATTATGGGTTAATAATGTTTTATGGTTTCTACTTGTTGATATGTTTCCGTTGGATATATGGCTACACGAATCCTTCATGGTTCGAGAGATATCTCATAAGCTGTGTTTGTAACCCCAAGCAGGGCGAAGTTCCTCTCGGGGTTGTGGCATGGGGTCATTGAAAAGTCACAATTAATAATTTTTAAGTTCCTAAAATCCTCCCATGTTCACTTGTTGAAGACCCTCTCAACCTAAGCATTTATATAAATTGTGATCCTCATATCCTCCTCATGTGATCTCACCACTTGAAACAAAATACGTGAATTTTCGCTTATAACCTTTTTTTTTTTTTCTTACGAATGTCTGTTTAATTTTAAGCCAAAATTGAGGAAGTCTCTCATAACAATACTGCATCAAGGTGCACACAGGTTTTCTGAGATATGATCTCGTGGAAGTCAAGGTTTTAGAAAATTTTAACTTCATCTAAAAGAAGTTACCTTAGGAATATAACTCTCTATCCAGCATCGATTGGAATTTTGTAAAAAGTGGCTGTATAATGCATTGCTGGCCAGACAATTTCGAAATAATGAAGAAACAATGGGATACGGAAAACCATACAAGTTTGCTTTACCGAACTACCCATAATTAGGCATTATGAGAGATTACTACAACTTCCCTTGAAGAACTAAATTAGGTCAACCTCTATGGCATTGAAAGAAGATCGAGGAATACTACAAAGACTAAAATCACATATTGGGATTTGAAATAACGTGAGATACACCGTGATTCAATATCAAGCTTCAGAAGGCAAGAAAACTAGATCATGTGTTGTCAAGGGTCAGAAGCGACCGCATCTCCTTCTAGGGCAGTAGGAAAGCAAAGCAAGGTGCAAGAGGGTAGCATAGCGAGTAGTTATCAAGGTGTAGAGCAGTAAGAATTTCACCACATGAAGTCTTCAAGGGTAGCACTGCAGATACGTCATTGTAAAGGTAACATTGTAATTAAGTCATTGTAAATACATCATTGTAAAATCGTATAAGTGTATATCTCGCAGAGTTGAAGAGGAAGGTCGAGAGGTCTAGATCATCATTAGGTGGTTGTTTCATAGTTTGGGTTATGGTCTAGTGTGTCTTCTTTCTTCTACATCATTCTATATCATTGTAAAGTGGGACAATTTTCCTAGTACCTAGAGTCCATTCTCTTATTCTTCTATAGGGTGGTAGGGTGGTGTTAGGTCGGGTGCATGAAGTCACCAACAAGATCGCTTCCAGAAAACTTTAGGGTGGTAGGGTGGTGCTAGGTGAGTTGTATTCATCGGATGTTGGGGCATCCGTCTACGCACTACCGGCTGTCTAGGCGTTGAGCATCCATTGAGTGAGAGTTGGAGAAGAATGCTTTTCTAGATTTTAGAAGTTGGAGGTTTATTTTCAATTGGAGTTGAATATTAAAGAATTATTAGAAAAGATGATCCAAGTGGATATTGGCCACGCCACCCGCCTATTCCATTTAGCCCCACCATTGTCTCTTTCAATTTTTTTCACAACTTACTATTTTTAGCAGCTTTTCGAGCCTCGAACTGGAGCCATTTTCAAGCCCTAAATAGAGATATTATGCTGAAGTTACGTCTGACGGAAGTTGAAACACCACTCTACTCCAAACGGGGCCCATAGCTTTGGCGCTTCATCTCCTAGGGTTAGGTTTTGGACATTTAGAGTTCTCCATTGTTTCTCCATAAATAAATTCGAGCCTCATTGTAATTACTTCAGCTGTAGGTCTCAGAAATGCCACATCTCTTCAGATCGCTACCAAGCACCCATGATTGATTTCCATCATGTTTGTAAGCATATTTCGTGATTTGATAGATACTGCTGTGTTTCTATGTTTATGGTTATTTCTCAGATTTGTTGCGTTCCTACATAAATATGGACGGGTATCAGAAGGGCCTGTTTTTTTCTCAATCCTTCTTTGCATGTCCCCATCGAGGTCTAGATATAAGGAGTTAGGGCTCGATATGGTGGAACCTTGCAAGATCAACCGTAAGAACCCCGACAGACGCCCATGTGACGAAAAGAGATGAGGGAGCAGTTAGATCCATCAAAATATTTGCTCGAGAGGCCCTCAAGCACAAAGAACGCCATGATGGATAACTTTTCCGTATCCTTTTCAACGTATTTCGTTCTTCACGGCGGTGGCATTCGCATTCTCGCAGCCCACTCGAGGCACGACTCCCTTTAAGGCAATGTGGGGGCAAACTTTGACATTCCCATATTTGAGGGTCACAGATGCAGATGTTGTGATAGATGACCACCTATAGCGATGACATCTCATGACTTTTCCGACGTGGAGAAGATTACTCTTCCTCAAAGCACCTCATCAAGGACGGTGGTTCCATCGTGGAGAAAAAGGGTGAGATAGAACCTTTTTGTTCTCTTGTACCCACTTGAATTATTTCGAGATGCCATCAAGGAACAATACTATCCCATGGGGAGCTATAGAAGACAAGTACATACAATGGACCATTGGCGGCAACAAAGTGATCAAGATGCATGAGCTAACGAACTGTTCCATACCCACAAGATAAATTTGCATGATTCAAAGAAAAATTTGGTGCTAAAGTATCACAGGGCTGTATGCAATGTATACATTTCTCAGAGGAAATGGAGTTCTGCGGACATCTCCCGTTTGTACGACACCGTATGCTACCAAGATTAGTTAAATTCAAACGTAAGTGTTTGGTACCTGGATTCCACACCAAAAATCAGAAAGCTCCCAACCGTGAGAATAAAGGACAGTGCCAAGGCATGGCGGCCCAAGACAACCCGCCAAAGGAACAAGCAAAGAACAACACCACGAAGCCAAAGAAGGACATGGGAAAGTGGTGTGAGTTCCATAGGAGCTCCACTCACAACACAAGTGAGTGCGTCGTGTCATGCGCTGGTAAGATGAGGGTTTCGACCAAATGCATGCTCACCAATCAACCTTGCCAGCGTGAATGAAAAAGGAAGTAGATTATTGATGTGGAGCCCGACTTCACTGTGTTGCCACTACGAAGATCCAAAAGGAGGAAACCGTGAGGAGGCAAGAAGGCCTCTTCCACCTTATGTGGGTGGTTCCCCGTTACGGCTCATTGTCGACAATGGGAACCAAAAGAACCTCATTTCAGCAGACGCCGTGAAGCGGTTGGGCTTGCCGACCACAGCTCACCCACATCCATACACCATCGGGTGGCTTCACCAAGGACGAGATCTCCGCGTCAGCCGGCAGTGTCGCCTTCCCTATAGCATCAAGCCCTTCACTGATGAGGCAGGTGACATTGTTGTTGCTATCTACTTTTAAGTCATCTAACCCATTATCATTAGATTGACCCAAGTACACCATGTAAGACCAATTTTACCCTAAGTAAAATTGTTTTCACCATGTAAAATAACATTTGTCTATATTTCCTGGTCATATTTAACCCAAAACAAGGAAATTAATTAAATAAATCATTATTTATTTAATTATTTCCTAGGAATAAGTTATTTAAATCATTATTTAAATAATATTCTAGTTAAATTTGACTAAATCATTTTTAATTAATTAAATAAATCATTATTTATTTAATTATATTCCTACCATCTCCCTAAAATAATAAATAAATCATTTATTTATTTATTGTTTATAAATAAAGGAATTGACCCAAGTCAAAAGACCTTTTCCCTCCAACAAATATAATAAAATATTCCTAAAGGGTGATTCTAGAATTTGATTAATAATATTTTATTCATGCACCGAGTTCTAAAACACCCAAATATTTTGTTATAAATAGAAGGGTTTTCCCCATTCATTAGACACCTTCATTGCTGACTACCTGATCTACTTTGTCACCACATTTTACTATTATGGGAACTCCATTGTTTTTTCATGTTTGCTTTTCATCCATGAGAGAGGAATTTTAGATCTGAAACACTGAGGACTTCTAAGAACCCATCCCATCGAGGAGAACCAAAAACACCTTTCTTGCTTTCCCTCTCAAAAAAAAAAAAAAAAAAAATAAAAGCCCCCATTCTTTGATATAATATAAAACATTCTTTTAAACACATTGTTCTTGTCTTGTCTATTGGATGCATGGAGCCATATTATATTTTATCTGCTTAATGTCTTTTGTGCTTAGATCTGAATTTGTGTAGCAATCTTAAAGATATTTTGCAGCCATAATCTATGTTAGGGCTATTTGTTATGCATAGCTAAAGTGATATTTTACGACGAAAGAATCATACTAACAATTGGCGACTCCACACAGGTTTTATTTTGCAATTGCTGTCATTTTATCTATTCCTGCATATCCAGTCGTTTCAGACCCTAGGGTTTCTCTTCCATTTTTTGTTTTTCCTATTTTTATGGTGATTTTCACCCCTAAAACCCTAAACAAATAAGTTTTAACTTAGGGTGTGCTGATCTTATTGCGCAGATAGACATCAACTGCAATGAGATCTAATAAATTTTTCAAATCACGCCGAGAGAGTCAGATCGCAAGTCGCACTTATCGGTCCAAAAGTGTGAGTCAAGATGTACTTCTTCTGCTCCAAACCTCAAGGACTCGGACTGAAAAACAGCGAACCCGCAACCCGCACTTTTTCGCAAATTTTTGAGCACTTTTTCTCGGGTTTGAGCTGAAGCTTCGTCAGGTTTTCCAAATACTCTCGCCCGTTTAGACTGCTTTTGATCCGTCACTCAACTAAGAGGGAATCTGCCCTAGGTTCCACTTTGTGAGTGAAAGCACGCTTCAGAAGTCTGAATTTCCAGAGTTTCAACCCTCTTTTTCTCTGATTTGATACCTCCTTTTCAGATCCCTTTAGATCAGCTCTTCTCCCTCTCAAAACCACCTCATATCATTTTGTTTGGGTTCATTTCTAAGGCCACTGCCTTGTCTCTTCTATTTTTAGCTGATCTCCTCCTTTTTAGCAGCAACCTTGCCTCTGCTTATTTGTTGTTCTCTGCACCACTTTTCAACAGATTTACCCTTTAGATCCCAGTCCCTCCGGACCTTCGATCTGTTGGCCTCTTTTTAGCATGCTTTGCCTAGTTTTTTCCCTCTTATCGACTAGTTTTGAGAGACCCTCCTTCTTGGGTTAGATTGCTACATTTTTAGTTGTTAATTTTCTATTCTTTTAGTCTTATTTACTGCAGATTTCTTTTCCGTTACGCAGCACACTCTTTCTTTTACTCTCAAAACGTTTGGGTTTAAACAATTAAAATTAACGCACGCCACACACTGACCCTAAGTGAAGAAGCGCCTGGTTAACACCGCCTGGCAAAGAATTTAAAATTAATTGTCACTGCACCTTTCTGCCCTCGACCTCACTTGATTTTGTCCCTCCTTGCCCTCGTCCGTTTTCTTCTTCCCGTCCTCATTGAGCCCCCAAGGCGCCTCTCCTAGAGACTTCTTGGCCTTCATCCTCAGTTTCCGCTTGGTCGACTTCCTCCTTCCCGTCGTCATCGAGTAAGTCTTTCCCCGAGTCCGCACTCCGACTCTTCCTCTGATTGTTCGGGTTCTCCCCCTCCTGGTTCTCCCCCTGTCACTTTCACCATGTCTACTTCAGGGCCTACCACCAGCAGTAACCCTAGTACTACTGCTGGGTCTGTTTCCAGTGGAACCACCTCGGGACCTACCTCGACTGCCCCATTACTCCCTTATATGGCCGGCCTTAGTCTCCCCGACTTCAATCAGCTGATTAATGATCCTATCCTCCACGATGTTAGTTGGCTTGCTATGCCAACCAAGCTCCCCTCCGACATTCCCAAGTTCGAAGGCCTTGCTAGTGAGGATCCCTCCAACCATATCCGATCCTTCCATATGTGGTGTTCCTCCAATTCCATTACTGACGACTCTATTCATCTTTGATTGTTTCAACGCACGCTTACAGGCGAAGCTTCTAAATGGTATGTTGAACAGGCCACCTCCTCCCATACCACTTTTTCGACCATTGCCCAAGACTTTTTATCTTATTTCCAGTTCCCTCTCCGATACGACATTGGTACTGAGCTTTTAACCTCCTTCTATCAATCCTCCTCAACCCGCCTTTCCGCTCATGTCTAGGAATGGCGGCGTAGAAGAAGCTTATGTCGATATCCCCCCTTTGAAGATCAGGTTTACATGGACTGGTTCCTTCGCTCTCTCTTACCTCCCATTGGCAAAGATCTCGCATCCCATTTTCCCCAAACCGAAGAAGCCGCCCTCCAAATCGCCTTGAAGTATGACCTTATCTATGCCCAATCTGGTTATGTTTATACCATCCTTCCTGACCTTCCAAAACCTGGTGGCCCTAATGCCTCGGGGGTATCTCATTCTGCCGATGGTATCGTTGGAGTCCTATCACATACCTCTACCCAACCTCCTCCGGGCCATGGTTTTCCTCTAGGGGCTAGCCCCTCCGGCATTTTTTCCCCTCTAGGTAGCATGTATTCAGGATACGGCACGCCTCCTCCTTTTGCCCACCCCCTTGCTTACCTTACTGCTGCCCACCCTACTCCTTATCCATATCCGCAACCTGGTGTCCCAGCTCCTCCAGCATTTGGACCTCCCACTCCCTTGCCTTCTCCGCCCCCACAACCGCACTTACTACCCCCTCCAGGGCAAGTATTTGCATAGCAGGGGGCACCTAATTTTCCTCCTTCTCAAAGAAGGAGAAGAGGCAATCAATCCGCTTCTGGTAATCATGGACCCAATCCTTCCAATATCGACCCTACCACTGCCAACCAGCCACAGGGCTCTCAACCCAAGCCAGACAGGCCACTTTGCACCAATAAAACCTGTTCGTGTTGCGGTGTTTATGGTCAATACACTCACGATTGTCCCTTATTACCACAAATGCAACAACTTTGAGATTCTCAGGCCACCGTACGGGGACAGCACTCCTCCCCTATTACCCCTCCCACCCCCATTACTTCTCAACCTGTTGTGTTTACCGATCCTTTCCCGCAACAAGGATTCGTGGCCACTCAACCACCTCACGCCCCGGTAACCACTCAACCTTCCCCTTCTAGTTCCTCTGATTACCAGATTCTCATGATGGCTTCTGACCCACCTCTCACTGTCGACCTCAACCTTCAAACTCGGTCCCGTCAGTATTCCACACCTCCTGTTTCGACTGTCTCTGAGTCTCCATCGTCTGGTCCTATAGAGCCTCTATCGACACCCAATGGTCCCTTGCAACTCCCTATGCCCAAAGCCGAGGTTCATCCCAAGCCTCCTAAGGGACCATTACGCCGAAATACTGCCTCTAGTCGGGCTGCCCATTCATACAACATAGTAGATGATCTGGCGCAATCTGCTGCTGCCATTTCAACACTGGAACTCCTCCAGTCGTGTCCTTCTCAAAAGAGGGCTCTGCTATCTGCCGTGGGCGCTGTAGATCCTGCTGATGACCAATTGATTGTTTTCGACGCCCGTTAGTCAGACCATCCACCTCTTCCTCCTTCAGTTGCTTTCCAAATCCCAGTCAAAATCTGAAACGTCAATGTTGCTCGGTGTATTATTGATGAGGGGGCATCTACTTGCGTCATGTCTGCTTCGATTTGGAAACAACTCGGATCCCCTGAGCTGGCCCCTTCCACCATCACCCTTCGTGCATGGGATGGCCATGCCTCCTAGCCCATTGGCCTATTTCGTAACTGTCCTATCACCCTTGCCGGCAAGACTGTTTGTGTCGACGTTGAATTTATTGATGTCCCTCTTAACTACGATTCCAAATTAGAATAAACTATTCTTCAGAGATGGACTCAGAGGGGCATTCACTGACATGTCACTCTAAAGAGAGGATGGGAGTCCCTGAGGCCACCCGCCCCTGCTAATGCACTCGACTAAGGAAATAATATATACACACTAATAACAGA
>JAXQQM020079413.1:0-15883 GCA_034641835.2 Pinus albicaulis | reverse complement strand
TCGCTAAGCCAAAACCCCATTGGAATCCCGACAGATAGATCTTGCGATGTAACCCTAACCCTATTCACTGATTCAGAGATTTTTAGAACTTGTAAGCTTAAAAGCACTTGAATGTTATATCTCGGGTTTGAAGTGCACTTCAATGTGATACATTAAAATTGAAGAGATGTGCTTTGTGGAGTGATTGAAAGCAGGTTTGGTCAACTGCTTTAGCAATGGGATACATTTGATCCTCAGTGGCGAAAAGTTCAAATCGAATTGGATCACGATGGGAACAGAAAATACAGATCGCAAAATCAGTTGGGCATGGTGGATATATGAGACCCTGGGAAGAGACCCCCGGGGAGAACAAAAATCCTTTCCAAATCACAGCGGCTTGGTATTCAGATACCCCAATTTGGGCCGAGAACCAGTGTATGCAATTTAAACGTCACTTTGATCCACTTGCTTCGTCGCAGAAATTTCAGGAAAAAAAGAAAAAAAAAATGAGCATGAATTCATCACCAGGCAATACGGGCTTCGTTTTTATTAATTGAACCCACAAATTAAAGCAGAATTAAAACCTAAAGTAAGCATGTGGGGAAATAGTTTACCCTGTTCTGTGTTCGAGAATGGCAGGGAAATGCAATTTGATATAAGTGCAGGTGCATATCACGAGCAGCACAACCGTCAAGAACGACTGAAAATTGAACAGAGCCGACTGCGACGATCCAAACAGAAATTCCGATTATGAGATCAAAAAATATGGACAAACAATATTTTAAACAAGAACTTCAAACTAATAGAAAATGGGATTGAGCTGACCATTTCTCAGCCGGGCTTTTGCTATCATGTACCGTTCACACTAAAATTTAGACAGTTCAGAATCCAAATCCGAAGCTTAGTTTTCGAAGGATACAGTGAAATCTCCGCCTGCTTTTATCGCCTGATGCAAGCCCAGTTTAGAATTTATAATACGCTCAAATACAATGAAAAAATATTATGGCTCTCTTAAATTAATATAATATAATATCATTTTGTTATCCTTATAGAAGCGCCTTTTAATTTTTTCTTGGAGGTTGAATTGACGTTTCACATCATTCTCTCACACACTTATAATCCAATCCTCAATTTATGTTGGATATACTACATTTGCATAAATGGGTGTAAAAACATGCTAATAGAAGTGTAGATGAATGTAAAGTGACAAATAATGATGTACACATGGAAGGTGTTAGGAATTGGTGGGTGAGGGGTGAGAAGAATGAGAAGGAATTGGTAAAATAAAGGGTTGTGTGGGGAAAAAAAGAAGTCAATAAGCAAATTAAGTCGTTTTAGTTGACAAGTACCTTTGTTAATATAATTGACTTTGTCTTACATGTGTTAGATGCTAAATATACTCAACCTAACTTAACTAAGATTTGCACCTAGCATCATTTATTGAGATATGCCACATCGTTGTGTGCAAATTATGTGGAATGTTTGTTTTGGAAAACTTTGATTGCTTTGGATAACATGTAGTTTAGTGATATGACTTTCAAATAAGCAAGAATGGTAGGGTTTGAAATTTTCAATTTGGATCTATGGACATAATACCATCTTTGGTGGGGCAGAATCTATGTGTTAGATGTTTTGGAAGGTTTTCTTGCATTTTTTTTGTGTTGAAATTACTCATAGGGATTTACTAGAATTACAAATTTGAGTTGTGAACTCTCCACAAATGAGTGACCAATAATTTTCAAGGTGTTGAATTCATATATACAAGCAAAAACCCAATTTAAACTATCAAGAACCCAATTGATGGCACCAAAAAGCCCAAAAACTCTTTCCAAGCTTCCTAATCTAGAAATTTTCAAATACTTAATTCTTCACCAAAAAATTCTGCTCATGTTATTTCATATTCAAAAGCAAACCTATCAATGTAGCATGCTATAATGCATTATCTACATTTCGAAAGATGAAAAGGATTGATCTTTTCATTTCCTCAAGCAATCAATAGTTCAATTGATTATCTAGTTGATGTAGGGGCATCATTCAAACTTTATTTTGTTTATTTCTAGAATGTCAAGTTAAATGGGTTGATGGATATGTATGTAATAAATGGCTTTGTTGCCAGAATAAGCTCGAAGTTAATGAGACTTAGTTTTTCTATTGTTAGCTAACAAGATCGTATTTTTATGGATCTAGATATGAACAAGTTGTTTCTATTTAAATTGTTGTTGTGTAATGAAAAAATATAGAAATTGTGCCCGACTCGTGAAAGAATAGCTAGTAAAATGTAAATTAGGCCATGGAAAGAGTGGATGAGAGCAAGTCTCTACATAATTTTATGTACAGTGTTTCTAATTGAAAGTAATGGAAGCATTCTTATGCTAGTAATTATATTTGTCTGTGCATCTGAATGAATATGACCTTAATCTTGGCGAAATTTATGGTTTGCATAGTTTCAACATCAATTAGTGAAATTTAGGGTGGTAGTGAAATTTAGAGTGGTATTTGAAACTACATTTTGATTAATTAACAATCTATTCGATGAGGAAGGTTTGAGACCAATCAAGGTGAATTAGTATTTGAAATAATTCTAGGCATGTATAGATAAATTGTGTATATATTTTTTCTTGCAGAGTGAAGGATTCATATCAAGGAGAGAAGCTTATGGCTATATTGATCTGAGAAATAGGATTATGAAAGACTCGCCTATGTTGACATGGACATCAATTGAAATCTCTTTTATTGGGTGTCTATTTGACTCAACTTATAGGAAGCATTATATAGTGATTGATTACAAATCGAACTTGTAGTGCAAGTGTTTTATTTACCGAAAAAATACATTAATTGTGGGCGTTGTTCGAATTGAGGACTTAATTTTTATTATGCAATGCCACATTATAATCGATATCATTGTGGAGAACAATCACAAAGGGTGAATTTCAACTTGTTGCATTAGAAATTCATTGTTGAAGAGTTTGAAGCAGTGAATAATAGTCATATGTATCCCCACATTTGAGGAGTCAACTTGGTAAATGCGTCTTTGGAAATCTTTGTCTTGATTTGGAAATTATAGAGCTTCATAAAAGGATTTGCATAATTAAGTTACAAACGTCGTCAGATTGTGCATAGGAGAGTAAAGATTTGGAATCAGCTTGTATTCCTCATTGGTTTTATTGATCTCTACATGGTGTGATCTGAATTTATCAACTTTATAGAGCAGGTTTGATTCCTCGAAACATAGAATGCAAACATCACTAAACTTGAGGCTCGAATTTTGAGCAAATGAAGACGAATTCAAAGATCATGTGATATGTGTTTTGTGCATAATGGTGGCTATTGTGTGATGTGGGAAAATTTTTTTGAGAAAGGGATTGGTTGGAGATATTTGTGGAGTTCTTTGAGCCATAGAAATGCATGAACGCCTTCTGGAATTGAATTCTATTTCCAAATCCAATTGCAATGTGAGTGAAATCGTCCAATTAATGCAGCTTTGGCAAGGTAATATTATAGATTTGTATTTAGTCAGATTTATTGTATTGGAACTTTGTGAGGGAAAGGAGTGAAGTTGCTACAATTTATGTGTGGGAAGATAAATCAGGATTGTTGTCAATTAGTTGATTGGTTGAAAAAACTTGGGTTTGGTGTTGTTGTGCATTGAAGGATTCCATAAGGGGCATCCCGGGTTTAGTTGGCATTCAATAAATTGACATATTAAATAAATTGATGAACAAGTGACAATCAATCTAGGTTGTTGCATTCGTATGCAAATCATGAATCAGGGAAGCAAGAATAGAATAATTGTAACCAGGTTATATTAAGATGCAGATAGTAAATTATCCCCATAAACCATACGACCCTACCGATCCAAGCGAACTCTAAACAGATGGAAAAAAAAGCAACTGATGCCCAAGAATGACTCACGAACTTAAAATGCTAGTGATTTCGCCTCACCAGCCAAAATATCCTTGAACGCTTGACTAAACCCGGGAGCACCGCATTGATTAAAAGGCCATGAGGGGCCAAGAAAACTACCAACAACCCGTGGTTAATATGTCAATGGTTAATCTTGCTAGTCTTGGTTAATATGTTAGTGGTTAATCCTATTAGGTGGGATGGGACACGTGTTCAAGATTGCGTCGAGACCGACGAATCTTGTTATGCGGAATTATGGAGTACAGATAAAACATTCTTCCCTAAATGTGGTGCGCATTTAGAACAACAGGTTAAAGACTTTGCAACTACTTTTCCTAACAGTAAATAGACACACATAATAGATTAAGAAACTTACTTGGAGTCCAAGTGCTTCCAAGTCTCCTTCTGTCGCTCTTGTTGTAGCTTCAAATCCAAGCTAGATCGCCAAAATATTTCCTGCAATAATGAACACTAAACAGTAAAGAGATTGCAATATACATATGGTTATTCAAGTTGTTCAGTTAAATCAATGAAACAGGAACCATATACATCATATAAGAATTCATAATATTAAAGAGAGAAGATTATACAGATACACATGTGGGAAAGTAAGCAACAATCTTTATTAATGGATAAAAGGGGAGGTTACAACCAGCGATTGATTTGATGTCACCATCTCCAGCATCATCCCAGCCTCATCACAATGAACATCTCTCCAGCATCATATCACTCAAATCAAATCCTCAATTGAAATTCCACCAACATTTCTCTACTCAATTTCTTCCTTCTCAAGCACTAGGATCTGTGCTCAATTTATAGATGAGCTGAAGGTAGTTTCACAATCAATGACTTTCTAATAATAGGCAAGACATGTTTCCCAGTTCAGAGGTATTGAATGGACTCATGGATTCGAAGTTTGACACATATGCATTCTTATAGAAGGCACTGGCCATGTGGAGATTCTGAAACAATGAGAATTTCGCTCCCAATTGACCAACGCACCCTTGAGTGTCGAGAAATGCTTCATAGAGCACCCTTGAATGGAGGTGCGTTGGTGAGCTCATAGGTGATATAACATGTACTTCAAATCTTGGAAACCTTGCAATGGAAGTCATGGATGATTTGTTCTTTTTCTTTGTCTTAGGGCATGTAGCAACTGAAATGATAGGGGATGATAGACCCTCTTCATCGGTTCTGGGGATGATGTCCAGTTTAACCAGGTCATTGGGAATGGTGCCCAAATTGACCTATAATAGATTGCCCCCTAAAGCATGAAGTCAGAACCATAGGGTATGATGAACCATAGGTATGAATAAAATGTCAAGAAGATTACCCAACCCAAACAATCATAGTGATGGAGTGAAGTGTCATGTTCAAGAGCGACCTGCTACCGTAAAAAGTTATGTTCACTTTCCCAAATTTTCCCCAGTCATTTTTCGACCAGTACCTCTTTATTTTTTAATAAGCTTGAGGAGGATAACATATGCTTGATATATAATTCAACCCTTCGAGCAAATAATGCATCGCTATTTAATAATTTAACGAGTCTAGCGATGAATGAAACTCAATTCTTGCCATGATCGACAAGCCCGTCACTATTTTATGTTTTAACGAGCCTAACAATAGTGACAGCCCGGTCCTTTTTCATATTTAGAGAGTTTGAAAAAGAGGACGAAAAATCCATAAGTACTTTTTTGTAAAGTTGTCGCTCATATTCGAAAAAGTGTAAAATAATATCTGAGAGAACCTCTTAGTCGTGTTTGACTAAGGCATTACTTTTTCGTAAACAATATATCTCAGTCCGAAAAAGGGTTAAACTTATACTGAGTAGATATCAATTCATTTACTTTTACGAGCTCGAAAAGACAAGTGCTCGAAAATCTTTTCACATTATCGGAGTTTGAAAAGAGCTGAAAGAAGACTCCAGGGGTTCCTTTTTCATTGTTATCGAAGCTCGAAAAAGAGATAAAAGTGCGCTTCAACTCCTTTTTCATTTTTAACAAAGCTCGAGAAATAAGGATAAAAGTATGCTTTGTGGTCAACTCATTCTTGAAATAAATTTGCATGACTAATCTACTCATCAGATGTAAAACCTGTTCAGAACAGCACCAAATGGATTAAAAATGCATGTTTCGTGATAAAATTAGAATAAAATCATAGTCAGAGCAATAAATATGATTTGCAAATAATCAAATGACTAATAAAAAGAGTTTTATTATTCATTTTAACCATTTGAAAGTTACCATTTGCATTTTGGAGCTCTGAACCTATTTTGTCCCCCGAACTTCAGTCGTTGATTGCGATCGTTTCTGTGGACGGTTTTCATCATTGTTCGATCCATGTTAGTGCCATGAACCCTCTCTTTCTTTCAGTAGTCAATTCATTTCCGTTCATTGTAGATTTTTAGGGATTTGGGCCCCTTAAGGTAAATTATGTTCCAAAAGAGGGCAACGCACCCTTGAGCATCGAAAACTGCATTGTGGAGCACCTAAATTGAAGCTTAGGTGCATATGCAACGCACTGTCCCTTGTTCAAGACTGCATTGGGCACAATTCTCTTCTTTTATTCTTGCAATGTACCCAAAATTTGCCTAATTTTTTGCATGAAAAGGGGTCTAATGGGTCTTATGGTTATGTTTCAAGATTCCATCGGACTAGAATGACGATTACTTGGAGAGAAAGAGAGCATGAAGAACAAAACATGATTGCCCTAAATGATCCGGGTACAGTAAGATCCCTAAGAGATTGTGGCTTTGAGCTAGAAATTACTTATGTTTATTAGGGATAGGCTTCAAATGACCTACGCTGAGTTCTTAGTTATTATGGATCCGGCTCTCAGAAGTGTTTCACATTAGGAACAAAGTGGTTCCTATTACAATGGAGGATGTATACTTTCTTATAGGCTTGTCGAGGAGAGGCTTGCCTACTTCCCTCTCAGGGTCTGCTCTTGGAGGAGAGATTGTGAGAGATTATGTTTTGCAATATTTCTATCCAAGGGAAGAGCAAAGAAAGGAGGGGAAAATAAAAATTCGTGACATTCGAGATTTGCCTTTGAGAACCATTCTTTTCACGATCACAAAACTTGTTGGCACCGTTACACTACATGTAGTGAATGGATCATATATGTCGTATGTGCTAGAGTGCATGGAGCCAACAATATGAAGTTGTACTTGTTGGGGTTCCCATGTTTTGGCAAGATTGGCAAGACCAAAAGATGAGACAAAATCAAACCACTTTCAGACCTCAGGATCTAGCCCTCCTGGGTCCATAGAGGGATATCTCTATGTAAGCAAAGGTTTTATGTCTTTGAGGCTCAAAAGATTGAGATATTAGGCTAGATATAGGCACAGGGTTTGTTTGATTGTTTGTTTGGTTGTTGGTTATCAGGAAAGAAGGGTTCAATATAAGAGAAGGCTGAGAAAAGAAGATTTAGGTAGAGGTGAAGTATTCCAGGGAGCATTGAAGACCATTGGGAAATGGAGTCAGGAAAGGATTTGCTTGCTAATCAATATGCAGGCTTTCAATTGGGCTAGTCATCTAAAACATTAGATCTTAAAGATGATAGTGTGGTATGGAATGGTAGGGGAGGAGGAACAATAAAGGTTTAGAACACAAAGTTAAAGACCTGAGATCAGAGAGAGACTTTGAACTCTCAATGCTTCGGTCTCCAACTTGAGGGATCTTAGAAAGGCCAGCTGGTTACACAAGGATCCTAGTGGACAGGGCTAACTCTAATCCCCAGTTTTCCCAAATCTTCCAGCTAAATCCTAACAAGAACATCTAAGAACAGATTCATTTAATTCATACATCTGCTAGCAGGAAATAACATCCACTACACTGGTTAAATCAACTGAAATCAATTCTTAGATAACACATTTAGTAGAAAACATCAAAGGCAAGGAGAGCAGAAACATAGGGTACCTAACAAGGGTAAATCCTATGCCATATTTCTGATGCAAGCCAGTAGAAATGAAATGAAACGGAATGCAAGTTAAACACAAATACAAAGATAGAAAAACATCACCGCTGCTTTAGATCAAGATCCAAAGAAATGTGCTTGCCATATTAAACATCAACACCAGTCAAGTACAACATTGCCAATAGTTGAATACTCAGTCAGAAAACATATTCCTCAGCATATCTTACAACTTTACACAGAGACTATGTCTCAAAAGAAACAGATTGCAATTCTCTGATAACTGATCAACAACCTTTACAATATGTTCTCGAGGATTCTTATAGGAGAAAAGAATAACAGGAGTAGATGTAAAATTAAATGCAGCATTAAAACTCTGAAGCAGCCAGGAGGGCCGAGGCTCCATTCAGTTTAAATTTTGGGCATTTATCTCTGATACTCGTTGGATGATGGAGTGGTCTTCGTCAAGTTTCCATTTACTCCAGGTATGTCTCTGGTGTACTGAACAAAATGCAGAACGATGATGCTAGGGTTTTCCATACTGTATAATTAATGCATTGGTAGCATAGGACCGTTGTCAGGGCTGGAAAATCTCTCTAGAACACGGCATAGGATGAAAATTGTATGGGCGCATCGTCCTTTATGGAAAGAACCTTCTGCTGATGTGGAAACCATGATAGTTTGGCTTCTATGCATTGGACCTTCTGAACGATCCACGAGGTCTTTGATTCTAGTACCTTGCCTTTGAATAATTGGATTAAGGTTTATAATTTGCAATTACAGGCCTTAAACGCTCTATTTTTCCGCTAATACTCTTTGTCGCCTTCTCGATTTCCTCTGACTGCGAAATCTGTGCTTTAATGGCGCCGTAGAGGTTTTGCAGAGCTTTAATTTTGTCCTTCGATGAAATTTATGTCGCAGACACCTTTCCGGACATTTCCCTATAATATAAGGCTCTAAATTCAGCTTCTTTTGTGCACTGTACCACCACAATAGTGAATATGAATCATGGCGGTTTTTCGCCGCCTGTAACCCTGCAAAACATGAAAAAACGTTAAGAAAAACACATATGGAGGTGGTGGATGCAACGGGGATGATGAGAATGGCCATGCAGACTGGTGAGATAGCGGAAAAGTGCAGGATTACAGTGGAAAATGCAGTGGGAGGCTTGCAGAATGGTGGCGCAGTGGGAAAATGTAGTTGGAGGGTGGCGAGAATGGAAATTTTAATGTAAAACATTAACATTTGACCTTTGAATGAATATATATACATGGATGGGTGAGAAATATGATGAAACACATGGAGTGGGTGGCGTGGTGGGAGCGGTCAACGGCGGGACATGCAATCAAATCTGGACCGTCCGATCTCGGGAGGAGATCGACGATTGAAAATGCATCGGAGGGCGACGGATGGTGGGCCAGGGGTACGGTTGCCTTGGGTTATCCCCCGCGCAACTTCGTGGAGTGATGACCATTGGATGGAGAGCTTCAGATCGGACGGTTGACATGCATATCGCGTCGGGTCAAATGCCGAACGTTAACGCGCGATGGGGGGGCGGTTTTGAAATAGTGACGGAGACACGTGTCGAGCGGTGAGTGGAATCGCTCCGAAAATAAAAATACCGCCCACCTCCCAACGGCGGTGCGATAAATACCGGCGGTTTTCAAATATGCGCGGCTGCGGGGACCACCAGGCGAGATGTACTGCGGACCGTTGATCCACGGGTAAATGAACGGTGGAGATGCGATGAACGGTGAATGGAGGTGGGTGATGGGCGCTATGGGGAATGCGACGACCGTCTGATCTATACAGATCGACGGTTCAAAATGCACCCAATACATATTTCCGCTAAGCGCTTTTTCGGGCTAGCGCGTGGTTTCAGCGCCCGGGTCACGTGGTGGAGAAGGTTAGGGGGCTGGCCGAAAGGTGCTAAACCCATAGACATGAAGAATATGATTATTTGGCCCAGTTTTAGTGCATTTTCAAGCCAATAAAGGGTAACTATAGGGGAAAGAAGGGGAAATTAAACCACACCAGGGATGTGTGTATGGTTTAGAGGGGGTTTTTGGGAAATTTTAGAAGGATTAGGGGAGGGATTTTGGGGTGAAAAGGGGGACTTTAACAAAGGTAAAAAGGGTTGAAAAGGGATATTTTGCAGGGATACAAGGGGCAAATGTAGGCCTTTGGGAGCGCATTTTTTTGCAATCAAAGAGGCTTTATAATGGAAATCAACAGAGGGAATTTATCAAAGGCAAAGGCACAGGAGAATTCAAGGATGATGTATTTTCAGAGGGAAATGCATTCCTTGAAGGCTCAAAAACATTTTAGCCCCCTATTTTCTTGTCAAAAATTTATAGGGGGCTAACAGTGGCTCCACATGGGGATGGCTTCTTCTTGAAGGAGTCAAGAATTCAGAGGATAAATCTTTGGTGTAGGCCAGATGCCGGGTACTTGACTCATTCTTTTCTTCTCTTGGATCAGCTGCCACAGATTGTGAAGACAACAAATCAACAATAAAATTCTCACACAATCTACCTACCCATCCTACAATCCTAGCATTTTTTCTTCCAAGGTGCATTTGAACTAGCCGACCCTTTACATCATTTTTATTTTTTACAAACAAGAAAATAAACCTATTCTATTTCTACCCTTATTGCTCCATGAGACTAGATTAGACTGTTGGTCTCATAGTTTCTCTACCTAAACTAATATTTGCTAGGATTAAACTGTCTAGCAGACACTTTCTCTACATTCTAAGATAGAAATTGAAAACAGTCAAGCCAGGATTAGACTGTCTGAATTGCTGGACTTTGCAGAAATTAAAACAACTAACTACATGCTCACAGGCCTAGCTTTATTGAGCTTTTCCTACCTACCCTACTCTAACTAGAATATTTACAAGTGTATCTTACAAACATTGTCTTCCAATGCAACCAGTCCATCAAGTGATCCCATGACTGGTCCTTTCTTGTTAGCTCCTTGAGCAGGCTGGATAGGCAAGGCAGCGCCCACTCTTTTTGTTCAATAACAACAGCTTTGAAAAATTTTCTTTCTTTTTGCAACATGCTGCTCAAAAAGACCCTTGATCCTTCTTCAAATGTGTGTAGGAAATGTACATAAGGATCATGAAATGATACATGGTTATGAATATCTGGCAGGCAGGCTTCAACCAGGATTTGTTCATCTTCCACTGGATTAAGAACAAGACTCTCTCGAGAAAGAGACTCTCCATCATCTTCTTCATTTTCTAAGCTGGAGGACTCATCATATATGGTAGTGCTGTCCTCTTGGCGCTCTGATATATTCTACTCTGGTGGGCTAAGCTCTGTGAAAAGATCTAAGTATTTTTGAGCAGTGGTTTGTTCCATTGCTTCCTCTTTTTCAAGAGAAGGCTCATTTCTTTCAAACTGCTCAAATATCTCTTCCTTGTTTTCCTCTTCATCTTCTGAGATGAAAGGCTACTAACCTCCAATCATGTGAAAACCATTACTGATGAGTTGTAATGGAGTGAAGAAAAAATCTAGAGATCCTTCACCCTCTTCTGCACTCTTAAAGCTTTCTTCATCAGTATCATAAATAACCTGGATTAGCTCATTAATCTTTGGAAGTAAAGGGAACTGATTTTCCTCCCATAAATATAATAATGATGACCCTGCAAGATCATCTTCTGTTTGGAGAACATCATCATCAGATAGATCAAAAATAGGAAAATCATGAATATAAGTAATGCTGCCAACCGGACATACTGGATTATCAGTAGATTTTTCTTCACTCTGATTTACATGTGAGCTTTCCAACTCTGTACAACAAATCTCATCGGATGAATGGGCAAAAATTTCTGTTGTGCAAAAAATTTCAGAGGCTGGCTATCCATTGATGATCTGATCTATTTCTTCTTCTGTCAAAGGAGAAGATGGTCTTGTGTTCCTTTGCGCAGAAGTGCAACAGCTCTTCGTTTCCTTTGAAGACTGGATTTTAGGCAGAATGTCATCTTGAGCCTCAACTACAAGGGATAATGAACTAGCATATGAGTTTTCAGTAATATCTTGAGGAATGTCTACGGTCTCTTGATTGTTTTATTCCTCAGCTGATTCATCCATGTTTTTGTGATAGCTAGGATTCATATTAACCAAATCCTCATCAATATCTAACAGATACTGTATGATATTCTGAGATTGATCACAACAATCCCATGATAAGGATGGAGAGTTTCCTTTATAATTCTTGTAAAATACTTGGTGCATGTCCCTTAAAGAAAACAAACTCCGAGGTTCTAACCATTCATACCAGATCCTAGCTTTTCCTTCTAATGTTGCCATGAACATTTTCATTAGGCGATCTTCATGCCATTCAAGCGCCATCCTAACCTAAGAATGTTTAAGGTGAAATACTCAAAATTTCCCCAACGAAGTCGCCATTATGTTGGGGTTCCCATGTTTTGGCCAGATTGGCAAGACCAAAAGATGAGACAACATCAAACCACTTTCAACCTCAGGATCTAGCCCTCCTGGGTCTAGAGAGTGATCTCTCTATGATTGCTAAAGGTAATGTCTTTGAAGGTCAAAGGTTTAAGATATTAGGCTAGTTATAGGCATAGGGTTTGTTTGTTTGATTGTATGTTTGGTTGCTGGTCATCAGGAAAGAAGGGTTCAATGTAAGACAAGGATGAGAAAAGAGGATTTAGGTAGAGGTGAAGTATTCCAGGGAATATTCAAAACCATTGGGCAATGGAGTCAGGAAAGGATTTTCTTGCTAATCAATATGCAGGCTTTCAATTGGGCTAGTCATTTAAAGCACTGGATCTTAAAGATGATAGTGTGGTATGGAATGGTAGGGGAGGAGGGACAATAAAGGTTTAGAACACAAAGTTAAAGACCTGAGATTAGAGAGAGACTTTGAACTCTCAATGCTTTGGCCTCCAGCTTGAGGGATCTTAGAAAGGCTAGCTGGTTGCACAAGGATCCTAGTGGACAGGGCTAACTCTAATCCCGAGTGTTCCCCAAATCTTCCCGGCTAAATCTAACGAGAACATCTAAAGAACATATTCATTTAATTCATACATCGGCTAGTAGGCAATAACATCCACTACAATGGTTAAATCCGTAAAATCAATTCTTAGATAACACATTTAGTAGAAAACATCAAAGGCAAGGAAGGCAGAAACATAGGGTACCCTAACAAGGGTAAATCCTATGCCGGTTTTCTGATAAACGGTAGAAATGAAATGAAACGGAATGCAAGTTAAACACAAATACAAAGATAGAAAAACATCACCGCTGCTTTAGATCAAGATCCAAAGAAATGTGCTTGCCATATTAAACATCAACACCAGTCAAGTACAACATTGCCAATAGTTGAATACTCAGTCAGAAAACATATTCCTCAGCATATCTTACAACTTTACACAGAGACTATGTCTCAAAAGAAACAGATTGCAATTCTCTGATAACTGATCAACAACCTTTACAATATGTTCTCGAGGATTCTTATAGGAGAAAAGAATAACAGGAGTAGATGTAAAATTAAATGCAGCATTAAAACTCTGAAGCAGCCAGGAGGGCCGAGGCTCCATTCAGTTTAAATTTTGGGCATTTATCTCTGATACTCGTTGGATGATGGAGTGGTCTTCGTCAAGTTTCCATTTACTCCAGGTATGTCTCTGGTGTACTGAACAAAATGCAGAACGATGATGCTAGGGTTTTCCATACTGTATAATTAATGCATTGGTAGCATAGGACCGTTGTCAGGGCTGGAAAATCTCTCTAGAACACGGCATAGGATGAAAATTGTATGGGCGCATCGTCCTTTATGGAAAGAACCTTCTGCTGATGTGGAAACCATGATAGTTTGGCTTCTATGCATTGGACCTTCTGAACGATCCACGAGGTCTTTGATTCTAGTACCTTGCCTTTGAATAATTGGATTAAGGTTTATAATTTGCAATTACAGGCCTTAAACGCTCTATTTTTCCGCTAATACTCTTTGTCGCCTTCTCGATTTCCTCTGACTGCGAAATCTGTGCTTTAATGGCGCCGTAGAGGTTTTGCAGAGCTTTAATTTTGTCCTTCGATGAAATTTATGTCGCAGACACCTTTCCGGACATTTCCCTATAATATAAGGCTCTAAATTCAGCTTCTTTTGTGCACTGTACCACCACAATAGTGAATATGAATCATGGCGGTTTTTCGCCGCCTGTAACCCTGCAAAACATGAAAAAACGTTAAGAAAAACACATATGGAGGTGGTGGATGCAACGGGGATGATGAGAATGGCCATGCAGACTGGTGAGATAGCGGAAAAGTGCAGGATTACAGTGGAAAATGCAGTGGGAGGCTTGCAGAATGGTGGCGCAGCATTTTAATCGTAAAATATTAAAACCTGACCTTTGAACGCATATATGTACAGAGACGGGCGAGAAATACGATGAAACACGTGGAAAAATGATGTGGCCGATACGGGGTTCGACGGCGGTATGCATTTAATCTAGGCGAGTACGATCTCGGGAGGAGATCGATAGTGGAGAAAAACGGCGGAGAAGCGATTGAATACGAGACCGTCCCAGGTCTCGGGAGGAGGTCGACGAGCCGAAATACATCGGAGAGCGTGGGTGGGCTAGGGGTACGGCTGCCTTGGTTTATCCTCCCGCACAACTTCGCGGAGCGACAGCCCTGTTGGATGGACGATCGCATATCGGACGGCTGATGCATGATCGGACGGTTGACATGCATATCGCGTCGGGTCAAATGCCGAACATTAACGCGCGATGGGGGGGTGGTTTTGAAATAGTGACGGAGACACGTGTCAGGAGGTGAGTGGAATCACTTCGAAAATAAAAATACCACCCACCTCCCAACGGCGGTGCGATAGATACCGGCGGTTTTCAGATATGCGCGGCTGTGGGGACCACTAGGCGAGATGTACCGCGGACCGTTGATCCACGGGTAAATGAACGGTGGAGATGCGATGAACGGTGAAAGGAGGTGGGTGATGGGCACTATGGGGAATGCGACGACCGTCCAATCTATATAGATCGACGGTTCAAAATGCGCCCGATACATATTTGCGCTATGCGCTTTTTCGGGCTAGCACGTTGTTTCAGCGCTCGGGTCACGTGGTGGAGAAGGTTAGGGGGCTGGCCGAAAAACCAATAGACATGAAGAATATGATTATTTTTCCCAGTTTTAGTGCATTTCAGGCCAATAAAGGGTAACGATAGGGGAAAGAAGGGGAAATTAAACCACACCAGGGATGTGTGTATGGTTTAGAGGGGGTTTTTGGGAAAGTTTAGAAGGATTAGGGGAGGGATTTTTGGGTGAAAAGGGGGACTTTAACAAAGGGAAAAAGGGTTGAAAAGGGATATTTTGCAGGGATACAAGGGGAAAATGTAGGCCTTTGGGAGCGCAATTTTTTGCAATCAGAGAGGCTTTATAATGGAAATCAATAGAGGGAATTTCATCAAAGGACAAATGCACAAGGAGGCTTCAAGGATGATGTGTTTTCAGGGGAAATGCATTCCTTGAAGGCTCGGGGACGATTTAGCCCCCTGTCTTGTCAAAAATTTATAGGGAGCTAACATTAGTTTCTCGGCGGATAAAGAAAAAATGAACAAGGCAAAGGGAGGAAGGAAGAAAAACTTTAGTTATATTTTGATCCTCGTTTCATTTTCCTTAGAGCGGATTCCACTGATGCAGCCTCAGCATGTGAAAATGGGTGTATCTAACCCTAGGGATCTGAGGATGAATATATGGGTAGAACTAATGGCTAGGCATGCAGGCCAATCGTCCATCGTGTTCTAAACTGCATTCTTTGCCTGGTTCAGGGAACAGGTTATCACCATCGATGAGTATGCATACGTAGGCATCGATTTCTGAGGATATCTAGACTTAGCTTTTCCAGAAGGTGCTCAGTGGGGTGCAATTGGTAAGAATGTTTTGACCATGTTTTTTTTTTTAAATTTTTCTAAGGTTTATACAATGTTTTTGTATTTTTATGTTTTCCCAAGACTAAACTAAAGTTTTAATGTAATGCGGTGTTTGTCGAGTTCAACCGATTAGGAACCCGAGCATGGAACGAATGAGCCGGCAAA
>JAXQQM020090370.1:0-38244 GCA_034641835.2 Pinus albicaulis | reverse complement strand
ATTAAGTAGGTTGCCATCATCTTCATCAAGTGGGTTGCCACCAAGGACAATCAAGGACAACACTGCGCATCATATTGCCAACAATAAGTAGATAGGTAGAGTGAATAAAATGAGCTCAATAGTTTAATATGAGCCCTTGGATATAATAAGGTTAGAATTAGATAGATTTTCATATGTGAAAGAAAAAATGTGATAAGGGTTTGCCAGTCTAAGTGCACCCTAATAAAGAAGAAAAATGATAGAGTAAAGTAGGTAGAGTAGGTAGATGATGTTGCAGAATTACATGTGATGATCAATGGCTTTAGATGTGTTAAATCTTTTATTTTCATCACAAGTGCAAAGGCAGACAATACACTGGAAAAATTTCAAAGCAAAGCAAAGTCAGATTATTAACTTCCCCTCTCAGTTTTTCCCTAAACATTTCACTAATTTCCCCTAAGTACTAAGGTATTTGAAGATTAAAGGGGCTCAAGGCAATTCCTTGAATTTTGGAGGGACCGGACCCTCGGCCCAATAATTGGAAAAAACCTAAGTACTTAAAATCATTCATCATCACACTCATTTACTTCCAAAAATTCTTTTCCTAAGTAAAATCCCATTTTACTTAGAAAAATCATGAGATATTTCATAAAAAAACCCTCAAAATCACATTTTATCCTAAGTTTAAGTGATGAAGTGATTATAATGCAATTTTCTTTTAAAATCTTCACCTTCTTAGTTATATTAATGTATTTTGAGTTTACATTGTCCCCTTGTCATATTAACATTGATTTTATGTATTAACTCCTTATAGAAATAACCTTCTCCTATTATATATAACTCCTTTTTATATAATATCCCAAAAAACCCATACACTATAATTTTAACCAAAGTATTTAATCCCCACTTATTCAAATAAAAAACCCACTTTATACCCCCTTTGGTTAAAATATATCATTATATATTAATCCCGCTCCCTATGGTAATTGGATTAATCTAATTTAATTATCATATAAAAAAAAAAACATTAAAAAATGATTTAAAACATGTTTTATTACGTGTTTTAAAAACAAAAACAACCCATCCTTTGCGTATTTTTCCTCCCCAACCCTTCATCGTATACAGAGGAATTAATTAATCCCCACGATTAATTAAGAACCTAACACGCCATTCAAATCACTCCCAATGCGATTAATCAATAATAAAACGCATCGGGCCCGCCTTATTAAATCCCCGTCAACTTCATGTCCCTAACACCGTTCGATCAGCCGCTCCTAGATCAATGGCTATTGATAATTCCGCTGGCCATCCTGATCCGAACAATAACGCGCGGGGAGCCGGTGGTTTTCAAACAGTGCCATGCCACGCGTCATTCGCTCTATGGAATCGCTGCCCATCCACTCAATACCGCCTTCCCTCAAAAGTGGTGCGGGGGAAAACCGCTTACCGCCTACCCTCTGTGACGTGTCCACCGTACCTGCTGACATCATCCATCAAAAACCCGCCAACCTTTTGACTTTGTGAATAAAACAAACGTGCCCGTGTCATTTTCATTATCTCGTGCACTAACCAGTCTCCCATGCAACAAATTTCAAAAATCAACTGTTGAAGTCTGCCGACCGTTACCTTGCTGAAGAGAATTGCAGTCAAGTATTCCAAGGTTCTTCCACCATAACCAGTACCTATTCAAACCACTGTTCATTCAAAGCTTACCCACCAATATCAACCGTTTACCTGTTTAAACACAAACACCCTAGTGTGGCTCATTTTCACCTGATTGTGCAGTAAAACCTTTTGTAACCCAACTACGCCACCTAAAGCCTCTGCTAACCAATTCGAGCATGGTTTACCTCCCAAAAATCATTCTAGATTCACTCCACAGACCTCTCAAAATCAAATGAAACCTTTTCGACCTCCCCTGCAAACCAATGCTTTCTTAACAATTTGTTTTGTTTTACAGGTGATCAGAAGACCACATCCTTGGATAAACATTCTTAATACTAGTCATAAGACTTGTTTACTCCAAGAGTGTTATCAAATCTATTCAAACAGAGATGGAAGATAAAACATACAGTTGAAAGACAAGCAAAGGAAACAGGATATTAAACGATTTACTGTTGAAACAGACAGTAAAAACCTAAACTACACATTGAAGGTAAAAGGACACAGTAAAGAATAGTCAAAGAGTATCAGGATTAAAGAGTATCAGATTGAAGACCAAGTCAAGTAAATCAGCTAGCATGAAGATAAACAGCAGGGAAGACAGTTACAAAACAAAACATACAAGTTCATGACAAAGTGAAGACAGATAAAAAATAGAGCGGTAAAAAGTAAAAAGTAAACTGTAAACAGTGAAAGTAAACATGAAGATATTAAGGGTTAAACAAAGATGAAAAAAATTCCACCAGCCACAATGAATTTTATCCAAAATAATGAAAAACAGTGAAAAGAAGTTTAAGGTTAAAAGATGAAATTAGAGCAAAAATGGTACATTCTTCAAAAATTTCATGTTTAAGTCATAGTTTTGAAGAAAATATTTTCATCAATCCAAGAGGAATTTTTCAAACCTGAAGGAGGTTTATATTCTTAAGAGGACCATCTACAAAAACCTCTCTCACTTTTCTAACATCTATTATGGTTTTGGAAATATTAAACAATGTTGGAAAGCACTTTTTTGTAAAAAATACCAGTTAAGTCATAATTTTGCAGAGAAGATTGTGGTAAATAAAAAAAATATCATAAAAAAATGAAGGATATTTTGTTCCTAAGAGGCGCATCTACAAAAACGTATCTCACTTTTTGCACAATGATTTCAGAATGAGAGATACATGCACATCTTTACAGGCTATTTTTCAGACTCTGTAAAACTCTGTTTTACACATATTTTTACAGAGCCTATTGTGCACAGTTGGAGAGGAATTTTAGGAAACTGAAAGAGGTTTATCTCACCAACATATTAATCCACAATAAAATCTTTCACTTTTTACATATCTATTACGGATTGAAAAATAAAAAGATATCATTGGACCCCAAGTTTGCAGAATTGTTGGAGCAGAATGCACAAAGAAAGGAAGCAGTTAGTGACTTGGATGCCTCATCATCAACTAAGAGTTGGATCAAATTCGAATTATCCTCTTTGTCATCACATATCCATACAAAATAGTGCCAAATAGATGCATTAGTTTGAGTGTATTTTACTTAAGTTCTATTTATGTAAAATAGTTGGAGAGATTTGTGAACCAATCTTGATATTTTTTTCAAGATATTTTAGTTTAGAATTTGTATAAATACTCCCTCAATTGAAGTATTGAGGGTGGATTCTTAGACTTTGCTGTAACATTGAAGATTTTGGAATAAAGTGCTATTGGAGAAATTTATTTGTGGCTAAGTTGGATGATGAATTGAAGCGAAAGACTTTTTACAGGATTCATGTGTCAGACTCCGGATCAATAAGTCATCCTTCCCTTGTGTTTAAAGTTTTTATATATGTTTATTATATCACTATGTTTCATTTCTAAATGACTAATGAAAAAGAATAAATCAGAAAGTACTTAAGTGTAATCTGATTTTAATCATTGATTATTCTAAATGTTTTCTTCTAAACTAGTTTAAACAAGGAATTCTTAATTTCTCCTGTTTTTTTATTTTAAGCATTTTGGTTATTTAATAAAGAATAATTCATTGCTCTTTGTTAATAATCACTCAATTTTTCCTCTTATGAATGTGTTGAAAGATTCTTAGTTGCCTTTCATCCATTTAAATCCATTCCATTCACTTTAGATCTAAAATTGTTCTCTGTTTGATTATCTTGCCCTGTAAAACCATCTTTTGTCTAGAGACTTAATCCAGTGAAGCCATCTTTTTGACTCCATAGCCCAATGGCCTGAACTACTCAATCTTGCCCTCAGCTATCGAATTCCACCACCCAAATTCAAACAAAACCCCTGAACTTTACAACTAGCCTAATATCTTCTAAAAACAAAGCTAAATTTTATAGAGAGAGCCCTCTCTGGGTACAGATTGGCTAGATTCTGTACCTAAAAGATTGGTTTGTGGTTACCTCGGACCCCTTTCCTCTTCCAACAACTTCAAGGAAAATCTGAGTGATAACATAGTGGCGACCATACTGGGGATCTGAATAATTTTATTGTTACTATTGTTTATTTTATAAACTATAGACGGAGCCTGAAGTCAGCGAGGTAGCCTTTGAAATTGCTCTTGCTTTGCAATTGCAAAAGTAAATAAATGTTGCTTCAGTCTATCTCCGGTCTAGTTTATGGATTGAACATCTGGTTTCAAATACTTGATCAGTTCCTCTTGTCAAATAAGTCTTTAAGAAAGTTTAAATCTCATATCTAAAGCCTCTTAAAGAAATCATAGAAGTTGTTTTGAAAATTCATAAAAAAACAAAATAATCATAAAATACTCAAAATTTGGTTTCCTGAAGAACTAACTTTTTCTTCAAAATTGTTTTACAGGTTTAGATCTGATCTATGATGGTGGACAGGGATCAGACACACAAAGGTTAAAATCATCCACTTGGCGACTCCAAATCAATTTCAGAATCAAGACTCCACTGGAGGAATGAACCTCAAAGGACAATATGGAAAGATCGGGCTTTCAACTTGGATCTTAATCCAAGACATTATGTTCTTTCTCATTAAGAAATTTTTTCAATGTATATTGTATTTTATAGAAGATCTTAGATTAGTTTTTAATTATTTTCCTTTGAAGATTGTAAGTAATAATTCTCCTAATCTCTTTGAGCAGCTTTCTTATGAATCTAATAATGATCATTTTCCAATTAAGAAGCCTCAAATAATCAAGACTGATCTTACAATCCCTGTACATATCCTTGTGCCATATAAAGTTCCAGATAGATATAAGCCCCTTATTTTACCTCCTATACTCCATGATTTTCCTAAAAAATACTACAAGTATCTTCCTAGATTTGATGGAGAGAATAGTATCACTGCCCAAAAACATATTCAAGGTTTTGAGAATTATTTGGATTTATTTGAGATTGATGAAGATGATGTTAAAATCAGAATTTTTGCTCTTTCTTTGCAAAATAGAATAAAGAGTTGGTTCAAAAATCTGCCTAATGCTAGCATCTCAAATTTCCAACAGTTTATCAAACTTTTCCTTGATAGATGGATAATAAAAGTTAATCATTTTGTGATCATAGAAGAATATAATCAATTAAAAAGACATTCAAATGAAACGATACAACAATTTTCTGACAGATTTAATCAAGTTTATTATTCAATGCCAGAAAATATTAGACCTCCTCATGATTCAGCTCTCTTGCATTATCCAAGTGCCTTTGATCCAGAAATAGAATTTCGATTAAGAGAAAGAGATCCAAAAACACTTGTACATATGCAGAACATTGCAGTTGATGTGGAAGTTAATCTCCAAATCAAATAGGAAAAGTTGAAAGCAGAAGAAGAGGAAAAGAAAAACATTGCAGAAGTAAAACTCAACCTTTTGGTAAGAAAACTAGATGAAAGAACACAAGAGATCACTATGAAAGATGATTTTTTTATTCAAAATCACCATGAAGAAATAGAAGAGGTTGATAACCATGAACAAATTCCTGCTAATTCCAATTATCATAGATCAGAAAATGAATTTACAGATCAATATGAGGAAGAGGAATCTGCTGATCTAATGTGTATGTTTGATGACATTCCTTCTTTTGATAATTTGCCTAAGTATGATCATTATGATGATAGTTATGTTCTCCAAACTCAAGCTAACTTTACAAAGCAATCAGAAGCTAGTTTGTGGGATGAAGAAACTCAATTTCAGCAAATTGAAGACAGTAATCAGCCAATACAAATCAGCCATGAGAGTGAGGAAGAAAAAGCAGAAAATGTGGAAATACGAGTGTTGGGTTTCCCATGTTTTGGCCACATTGGCAAGACCAAAATATGAGACAACATCAGAACCACTTTTGGGCCCTAGGATCTAGCCCTCCTGGACCCGGAGAGGGATCTCTCCAATAAAGCAAAGAATGATGTATCTTTGAGAGCTCAAAATGAAATGTTAGGCTAGGTATGAAGCAAAAAGGGGTTTTCAAATGATTTGGTTGGTTGGTTGCTGGGTTGGTTAGGAGATCATAAACTGAGAAGGTAATGGGAGAAAGGAACAAGGCAGCAGGATATTTCAGCAGAGGGGATAGGTCAAGAAAGTGCCATCCATTGGGCTATGGAGTCATGAAAGGTAATTACATGCAACAACTAGCCAAGGCTTCCACAGGGCAAGTCATCTACACTAAAGGATCTTTTAGATAGATGATGGGATGGAACATTAAGGAAAGAAGGTGACAGAAGGAAAGACAACCAGATTTCTATCTATAGATCAGGTTAGAGGTCATTTAACTCCAGACCTGCTTGAACATAATCAAAGGCAGCTCTCAAAGAGGGACAAAGGGGCTACTTATAGATCGGACCAGAGGTCATTTAACTCCAGGTCTGCTTTAGCAACTCCAAGGGAAAAACAGAGATAAATTTGACAAAGAAACATCCAAGCAGCAAACCCCAAGTTCATACATCAGCCAGTAGGCAATAACATCCACTGCGCTGGTTAAACCACATGAATTCACTCTTAGATAACACATAAAGCAGAAAACATTAAAGGTAGGGAGAGCAGGAACATAGGGCACCTAACAAGGGTGAATCCTATGTTATATTTTTGTTGCCTACCAGAAGAACATGAAACAGTATGAAAATGTAAGTAACAGAGTTAAGAAAGACATCACCAATAGTAATAGACCAGGATCCTGTGAAACATGCTTTGATTAATTGGTGCAAAACCAGTCATTTACAATAAGCCCAATGGCTAATACAATCCAAAATTTCTCCTCCCAGCCTATTACATACAATTACTCTACTATTCCCTCCCAAGACTGTTCTCTAAATCCCTCTAACAGCAACAGCCGAACAACTTAACAACAACCCTTTTTTTGTGTTCTTCTAGATTCTTATAGGAAAAAACAGAGTAGAAGATGGTAGGTGAAGAATTAACGCTCAGAAGAGGAGGAAGGCCGCAACCCATACTGCCTTAAATCTGTGCATCTACCCCTGGCAGTCTGGCTGCAGTATTAATGCCATTCTCTGTTGACTTGACAAACTGGTGAAATAATGCTGCTAGGGTATCCATACTGTGTAACAAATGCTTCTTGATGATGTAGGACTGCTGAAAGGGCATAGATCTTCATTCGAGGCATAATGTAGACTGAAAAATGATGTGTACCGTGTCCTTTCATGGGAGAACACTCTGCTGATATGGAAAACCCGATAATATTATCTCTCTGTGCATAGGACCGTCCAAGATATCCATGGGGTCTTCCAAATTGTACTTTTTCCTTCTAAAAGTCCCTGCAGAAGTCTCCTATTTATTTCCTCGAGCTCTCTGTTGTTCCTGTGCTGTCTCTGTATGTGAATTTTGAGCTTCAATGGCGCCGGAGGGTTGGTAAAGTTTTAAAATCTTTCCTTTGATAAATTAATGGTGCAAGCAACCCTCCAGACGCTTCATGTAACATTAAGCTCTGAATATAACCTCTGCACCTGGTCTTCATTGATCCCTCTGTCACTGTGACCGAGATCGTGCATCATGGTGGTCATTTACTGTTGAAAACCCTGCAACAACACAATATCTGTGAAGAAATCCATGGACGAGGGTGGCAGGTGATGTGGATGGATGAAACGGATGTGCAGGCGGGGACATGGTGAAAAAACGCAGTGAAGCAACGAAATATGGGAGGTGGATGCACAGTGAAAACAGTTTGCATGGGAAAACCACGTAAAAATGACATCGGAAACAAATACATGCAGTGAGACATGCGGGCGTACGACAGGGACACGTGGAGGTGACGTAGCGTGGCTGGGGATAGAAGACGGTCCAGCAGTTGGGAGGAGGGGTGGCCCGTCAGTCATCGCGGAAGATACGCACGGCCCCGGCGGGGGGGGGGGGGGGGGGGGGGGGGGGGGGCGCGCGCCAGTGAGGGAACGATGGACCGCCGACGGAACTGCAGGCTTCTCCCCGCGCGCGCTACTTCGTGAACTTCGTGCATCTTGAGCGGGCGATGGCCGTTGGATAACCGTCCCGAGATCGGACGGTCGACGATCATTTGCGGGCGCCCATTCGATAGATAATGCTCGGGGGATGACTTTAACGGGCATGAAAAGTGGTTTCAAAATCATACGGGAGGTCGGTGGCGAAAGGTGAGTGGAATCGCTGGCCGCCAGGGAAAAACCACCAAGCGCGCGAGGGTGGTGCGGAATAAACTAGTGGTTTTGAACAGTGGAAGTAGGGAGTGGGACCACCGTGTCGGGCGTGTTCCGCGCCATTAGATCTGGAACAGATCAATGGTGGAAAATGCGCCCGAAGCGCTCTGGTTATGAACCGTTGATCTGCGGATTTAAATGGACGGTGGAGACAGACTGCGGGGGACCCAGGTGTACGGATGTGAGAACTTGGAGCGACCCCCCGCAGTGAATAACAACCGTTCGATTGGGTTTTCCCACATCCCGAGGAGTCAACTACGGGGGTTCCATGGTTTGACTCTACGGACAGAGAAAAACCCCCGCAGGGAAAAACCTTGGTCACGGCGCGGGGTCTTATGGAAAAGGTGGAGAGCTAATGGGGGAAGAGTTCAAGGAGCCTCATATGTGAAATATGTCCCTTATTTTTACTCATTTTCAATGCAATTTGGGGCCAGCCAGGGGTAACGATAGGGAAAAGAAGGGTAGGAAAGGCCAAAATAGGGGCAGGGAAAGGATTTCAAGGGGGTTTCGAGGAATTTGAGGATAAGGAAGGGGGGAAACTTGGGGGGGGAAGAAAAGGAGAATTGTGGTATTTGCAGGGATATGAGGGGTAAAATATGCCCTTTGAAGAATGGATCATCAGAGAGGATTAGAATTGGGCGCAACACAAAGAGACTCCAAGGAGGATGGATTTTTAGGGGAAAGGCATTCCTTGGAGGCTCCAGAACAATCTAGCCCCCAGCTTGCTTGTCAAGAATTCCATAGGGGGGCTAACAGTGGCTCCACATGGGGATGGCTTCTCCTTGGAGGAGTCAAGAAACCAGATATGATCTTTGGAGTAGGCCAGATGCCTGCTATCATAAGTCGTCCTTATTCTTCAATTTTAGCTGCCACAGTATGATAGAAACATCAGCAAAAATATTTCCCAACCAATCTACCTACCCAAACTACAGTTCTACAATTTTCCCTTGGGTGCATTTGAACTAGCAGACCCTTTACATTATTTTATTTTGAAAGCAAAAAAAAACCTACTCTAGATCTACCCTTATTTCTCCATGAGGCCAGATTAGACTGTTGGCCTCATCCATTTCTCTACCTAATCTAATACCTGCTGGGATTAAACTGTCCAGCAGGTTCCTTCACCTACATTCTAAGACAGGAAATAAAGCAACTAACTACATTCTCATCTGGCCCATGCATTGAGCTTTATTGAGCTTTTCCTACCTACCCTACTCTAACTTGACATATTTACAAGACTAGCTTACAAAAACTATATTCCAATGTAACCAGTCCATCAAGTGATCCCATGGCTGGTCCTTCTTGCTCAACTCCTTGAGCATACTGGATAGGCAGGGCAGCTCCCACTCTTTTGGTTCAATAACAGCTGCTTTGAAAAATTTTCCTTCTGTTTGCAACATGGTGCTCAAGAAGACCTTTGATCCTTCTTCAAATGTATGCAGGAAATGTGCATAAGGATCATGAAAAGATACCTGGCTATGAGTATCAGGCAGGCAGGCTTCAACCAGGATCTCTTCTTCTTCCACTGGATCAAGAATGAGACTCCCCTGAGAAAGAGAATCTCCTTCATCTTCTTCATTTTCTGAACTGGAGGACTCATCATAAACTGCGACTGTGTCCTCCTGGAGCTCTGATATATTCTGATCTGGTGGGTTGAGCTCTATGAAAAGATTCATGTATTCTTGAGCAGGGGTGTACGCCTTTGCTTCCTCTTTTTTGAGAGAAGGCTCTTTCCTTTCAACCCGCTCAAAAACCTATTCTTTTCTTTCCTCCTCGTCTTCTGAAAGGAAATACTGCTGGTTTCCGACCTTACTGATGATCTATGGTAGAGCAGAATGAAGATTCAAAGAATCTTCATCTGCTGATATATTGTCGCAGCTCTCCTCATCAGTGTCATAGATAGGCTGACTGGTTTCATTACCTCTCTGAAATTGTTGGCTCTGATTTTCTTCCCATGAATCTAAGGATGATGGTCCTGCAAGCTTGGCTTCTCTTTGAAAGCACTCGCCCTCAAACAGATCATGAAAAGAAAAATCATAACTGTAAGTAATATCACCCTTCAAACCTATCGGACTTTCAGCAGGTCTTTCTTCATTATGATCCACAGAGGAGTTTTCTGAAACTGAATAGTCAAACTCATAAGATGAGTGAGCAAGAGAGTGTGTCCTATAGAAGACTTTTGGGGTGGACTGATGGTTTAATATTTGATCAATCTCCTCTTCTGTCAAAAAATGAGCTTCCCTCTCATTACGGACAGAAAAACAACAGTCCTCTTTCTCTTGTGTAAGCTGATTTGGAGGCTGGATGTTTCTTTGAGCCTCTTCTTCCACATCAGGCTCTGCCTCTTTTATGTGGTGTCGTGTTTCTTCAAGGAAGCTTTCCCTATCAGCCTTTGCTAAAAGGTCCTGATATTATTTTATCAGCGTAACACAAGGCATAGGTAAGCAATCAGGCAATTCCTGATTACCTTCCTCCTCATCTCCTACAGATTCTTGAGTATCATACATGTCCTCCTCATTTTATAGGTCTTGAGTTTGCTCTTGTTCTAGAGAAGGCATAGGCTGTTCTGAATAATCATCATTTGCATTCATATTAGCCATATGCGTTTCCAGCACTTTACCAAACATTTCGGTTATTTCACATAATTTATCATACAAAGCATCATACTTTGTATCTTTGTCCATGTTTGGATCTATATTTATGCAAAGAAGGCTACTGCTTCTTCTCAACCAGTTCAGAGTCTTCTACCAGTGGAGTCATTTGGTCTTTGGATCATAGGGAGTGTGGAGTCGCCAGGTGGATGATTATGAATGTTTGAAGTAGGATGTTGTCCACCATCAGCAATTAGGTAATGTCACCTTTCAGGAATAACCTCAAAACACAACAAACTCCAACGAGAGATTGACGGGGGGCGTTTACTATATATGTCACCTCAGAAGAGGGTGAGAATGGGCGAGATCAGGAGAGCTACAGCTCCATTGGCCTCTGTCAAGTATAGAGATACACAACCCAGTGGAGGATGATTCGAGAGATGACTTTACGCAATCCAACCGGATATTCGTGGGTTTGAATGCTAGGGATGTTCAAAGTGTAATGCCTCTAAATTCCCCGGTCGGTAGCCATTATGTTGGGGTTCCAATGTTTTGGCAGGAATTGGCAAGACCAAAAGATGAGGCCCGTTAGCCACCTATAAAATTTGTTATACCCAAAGGTGGCTAAATCTGTTTTGAGCCTTCAAGGAACAATTTTTATTACAAAAAACTGTTAGCTCTTGAATACTTTTAAAGGCCTCATGCCTTTGTCCAGATCCTACATTGTTGTTCCCATTTCATCCTCTGAAAATTTCTGCTAAAAATCCAAGAGAAAAAACTGCTGAAAAACTATCATTTTCCCTTTCCTCCCCACTCCAAATTAACCTTCACTTGCTTCCCTTTTCTCCATAAAATCCCCTTTGTTTTTATGAATTTCCTTCTTCCATTCGTAAAGACCACTTTATAAGGTTTGAAACTCACTTTAAAGACCTTACCGAAACCCCCAGATCCATTTAAATCCTTGAAATTTTTCATAAAAATCAAAGTTTTATTACTATGGACTTAAGCCCCTTTGGGCTAAATCCTAAACCACTTCCCCCACATGCCCTTTCCCCAGAACCAGGTGCTAGTCCCAATAGCGCTAATCGCATCAGAAAGATTCAAGTGTGCACATTTTTTGAGCCATTTCAAAACTCCGATTGCGATCAGCCCCTTTGTCATAAACCGCAGATCATATAGTTATTTCATTTAACCCGTGGGCCCGCAATCGGGCGCTAAACCATTGAAAAAAATCCCTCTCCGATCATATTTTCCTTTGTAAATCCAAAAACCCACTTTCCGAATGTTTTAAGTTGAAAACTTAAAAACACATGTTGAAATACTTTAATGGGTTGATCAAAAAGACCGATCGCGCAATCACAATCGGGGAAATTTCAATGGGTTGATCGGAAAGACCAGGCCCGCAGTTCCGATTGCGATTAGGCCCTTGTTATATATACTCCCTGGCATATTACAGTTCATATATCCCACGGCCCCGCAATCGGGCGCCTTTTCCCTTTACTTATATATTTTCCGCCCGACCCATTTTAACTTGTTTTTATTGTAAAAACTTTGGTTTTCGTATGTATGAAAGGGTTTCCCCCTGTTCCATCTCCACCGTTGATCACCGCCAATCGAAAGGCCATCGCTCAATCACATCAGAGTTTCAAATCGCATCGCAACTTTCCCCGATTGCGTAATCGCATGCACCTACCTGCCACCTCCGATTGCGATCCCTCCGATTCATTCCCCGCCGTTGATCTTGTCCTCAGATCAACGGCCAGCGCTCAATCGCAAGTTTCTAATCGTAAGTTTCAATCACATCCCCTTTTCAGCGCTCCTTGATTGCGATGGCTCCGATTTAATCCTGTCCGTCCATTTCCCGCCAATCCAACGATCATCGCTTAATCGCACAAGTCTCCTCGATCGCGCAATCGCATCGACATTTTCCAATCGCGCCCTTTGTTTCTCCCCTCCGATTGCGATCCTCCGATTAGATCTGAACCGTCCACGTGTCCAGATCGGACGGTCCAAAACCACCCCGCCTTATTTCTTCTCCCCGCTCTCCTTTGCCCGTTCTGCGCCGATCTCCACCGTTAGATATTTTTATCCAACGGCTATGCTCCTCCCCCGCCATCTGAAGCATTTTAAACCTATTTCCGCAGGATTTCTTAATTGTTTTGTGTTTTGCAGGTATTTCTATGGTTTTCCATTATGTTATGAAGAAAGGCCGAAGACCGGGAAAGACGTTTCTTGCACCTTCGAGCTATTAAAACACAACCATTCGCAGGTTTGAATCCAGTGATTTATCAGCATTTCATGAGCGTTGATAACACGTAAATGGCCTGTGCTGCCCCTGCACATCGACAAGACACTGTTTTATTCAAGAGAACAGTTAAAGAGTATCAGTTTGAAGATAGAGCACCACAGAAAGAGGATTAAAGACACATCAGGGATTATGGCTAAGAATGATCATCAAAGGCCTAAACCCCGGAATTAAAGCACGGTTAAAGAAAAATCATAATGGTTTATGAGACCAAAGGTTTCCACACTTCAAGCCAGGCGAATTGATTCCTTAGCTGCAAAAGGGCCATTTGTTGCCTCAAACCATTCAAAACGGGGACGAGTTATTGATTCGGGAAATATGCGCACTCCCAGTGTGCCCGAAGTTATTTTACGCAAGGATTTTAAATGAAAATATCTACGGAATTGCTCCAAACAGAGCATAGAGCCTCAAAGTCAAATAAAGCTCCCACCGAGCTTTGATATTAATTGTAAAACATTAATACAGTGATCCACCTGTACACTTCTCCATCGAACCCCTCAAAAGGCCGAGAAGTCATTTAATCTGTATTAATGGTTCATGAGATATTTTTGTTAGTTCTCACCTCCTCATCTTCCTATAAGTACTTCTGCATAAGATGAGAAATTGTTGGTTGTTGGTTGCTGTTTGATCACAAGTTGTAACTTTGAAACTATCTGAAATAAATATACAATTCTGTTGAATTTGAAAACAAATTGAAGTCTTGGATGTCTTGATGATGTTGTTGCATGCCCGTTCCTGAGAAGGCTCTATCATTGGATTCATGAGCTTGGTTGTTGGTGAATTATTCTAACTGTTTAATGTTTTCTCCTGTTTTCATTATGTTTCATAATCTCTTACTACAGTAGGCTGAAAGTTTTAGGCTAAGAAATGACTCCTGGAAGCACCTTAGACCTGTTCACCCTTCACTGTTTTATGTTTTCTTCTGCTGAAGTATTCTAGAGGCTTTAAACCTTCTCTTTAGTCTTCATGCTCATTTATTTCCTTAACAGCTCAAATAGTTGGTTTCAGCATGATTTATGGTTCTCCCTGCTTGTCTGCCATCACTTGAAAGTTGTTATTGAAGTCTCCCTTTGAAGTACCATTGTCTTAAGTTAATCAAAGAGGTCAGTTTTGATCTTACCCTTTGCCCCTGCTTGAACAGTTGTTTTGAAGGTCTTTATAGTTGCAAGCATAGATGTTATTTAGGTGTTCCCTCTTCTATGAATGCAGCTATCAGTGAATCTTTTATGTTTTCTAAGTCCTTTAAAGTAAAATATTTGAGGAAATAGGGAGTTCCCCGAATCTTAGATTTCATTTTAAAAGTTGTCTTGAAGTCATTATTTGCTTAAAGAATGTTTGTGGAATTTATGGTTAGCCCTTTCTATCAAATATCTCTTTATTGTTAAGTTATGTTTTCAAGTTCCCTTTGTTGAGAATTAAGCTTCTCTTTCCAAAACATTAATGTCCATCTCATTCCAAAACAAAGGATCATGTGGCCAAGTTAGATTTTCCCTTTGATATCCCATATCCCTTGAAGAGTTTGTCATGATCTTATTTTGACTCCATTGCCCAATGAACCGGATATTTCCTCTTTCTGTCTATCTTTCCTAGACCTTTCACATTCTGTTGTATCAACTCAACCCAACCAAACAAACATTTGCACTTAATAACTAGTCTAAAATCCATAACTAAAGCAAACAAGATAAACCTTTGCAAACAAATATTTGAGAGATCCCTCTCTGAGAACAGGAGGACTAGATCCTGGAACTCTAAATATTGGTTCTGATGTTGCCTTGTCTTTTGATTTGCCATACTGTCAAAAAACGGGATACCAACATAATGGCGATCACGGTGGGACCTGCTGAGAATTAGAGGTTTCAAGACCTTTTCTTTAAACTTTAGGCCCAATATAACATAAGTAACTTTCTTCAAGCACTTCCTGACTAATGGCAATCATGATAGGACTTAATTGAATCTATGACAAACTAAGGAACCCTTAGGATTCTTGTAAAGCCTTACCAAACCTTGAAGGAACCAGTTACCAAGCCATAAGAGCAACTCGGTTTGTTTGAGCACCTTAGCTAAGTGCAAAATCAGACTTAGAACACTCTCTTAACCTATAAAACCAAATTAACTCAGGAAAACCCAAAAATATTTCAAGTTTGGCTGCATAATAAACATTGGTAGTGGACCATAAAACCTTTTAACTCCCCAGGAGCTAAAAAATTCCACTTGGCGACTCCACAATCCTGAACAGACCGTAAGACTCCACTGGGAAGAACCCTTATCATTACATTATTATTCAATCTCAGTTAGAGCACTGTAGGATCGAAATTTTTGTAAACAAATCAGCTAACCTCTAAAAAATTGTCATATTTGGTTCAACTTTTCTTGTTTTTTGGTCTAAAAAACCACAGCATAGTGGCTCCTGGAAAGATTCACACTAGAGCCTATCCTGACCCCGATCCACCTGAGATAGTTGATAACCCAGGAAGTATTCTTTGGGAGTCTCCTAGGATTAAATTATCAACTGTTTTCAGATCACCCTCGAGAGCTAATTCAGTTCCTGAAAATCTTACATCTCTACAAGAATCATATGGTGGTGGAACCATAAAACATTTTACCTCCTTAGGAGCTAAAAATTTTCCACCTGGCGACTCCACACTCTGAAACTCCCAGAAGACCAAATGACTCCACTGGTAGAAGACCCTGAACTGATTGACCAGCCACAATGACCTCTTTCTTGATTTACAAACATGATTCCAAGAATACAATGAAGATATGCCCCAATGAGCAGAGATCATATCCCTGGGTTTCCACATAAGATGCCCCAATGAGCAGAGATCATATCCCTGGGTTTCCACATAAGATGCCCCAGGTGAATTGGGATGACAACCTGCCTGTTTTTCAAGGTGAAAATTTTGATGACCCTCTATTACATCTCATTAGATTTCATATACATGTATGGAGGTTGAAAGCTGAATGGCATGAAGACTGCCTAATGAAGATGTTCATGTTAACATTAGAAGGAAAAGCTAGGGATTGGTATGAATGCTTACGATCTAGTAGTTTGTTTTCTTTAAGTGACCTTGAATATGTGTTCTATGAGAACTATGAAGAAAACACTACGTCATTATCATGGGGCGCAATATATTATGATCCATCACAAAACATCACCCAACACATTATAGATAATGAGGAAGCTTTGGAAGAGATGCATCCTGAAGATCTTTTAATAGCCGTTCATGAGTTTAATATCCTATTGAAAATTTTTAAAAACATAGATGAATCAGTTGAGGAAGAGATAATCCAAGCAGTAAAGAACGTTCCTGAAGATATCCCTGAAAACTCAAATATTGATTCATCATCCCTTATAGTTGAGGCTCAAGAAGACATCCAGCCTCAAAATCAGTCTTCGCAAGAGACAAAGAACTGCGGTACTCATGTTCGAAGGAACATAGAAACATCTTCACCTTTGACAGAAAAAGAGATAGATCAGATTATAAATAAACAACCGCTATCTGAAATTTTTTGCGAAACAAACACTCTTGCCCATTCACCTACAGAACTTTGTTATGCAGATTTAGAAATTTCTTTTATAGATCAGAATAAAAAGGGATCTGCTAAGAACCCAATATGTTCGGCTGATGAAATTTTTTATTCTGATAAATTTCCAAATTTCGACCAGTCTGATGATGATGATGAGTTCCAAGAAAAAACTAATCATGCAGGGTGACCAGCGTTTGATTGGTGTTATCAATTTCACCATCACCAGCTTGAAAGCCAAAATCATCCATTTCGATCCATCACTAATGGCTTTCACATAATTGGAAATCAGCAGCCTTTCAACTCAGAAGGTGAAGAGAAGAGCAATAAAGAAATTTTTGAGCAAAAGGAGTTTTCTCTTGAAAAATAGGAAACCTTTAAATACTCCCCCGCTCAAGAATATAATAACCTCTTCACAGAGTTTAGTTCACTGAATGCAAGCACACAAGGGCCACAAGAGGACAACACTGTCAAATATGATGAGTCCTCCAGTTCATATGACGATGAAGGAAAGGGAGAGAAACAGATAGAAGACTATCCTACTGTGGATATACCCTCTTTTCAAGAAGAGACTTCTCCCTTCATTAATGTTAAACTATCATCCAAAGAACCTGAATGTATATTAGAAGCAAGCATATATTTAGAGAAAGAAAATATTTCACTGTTTGCTATTGTGCAGGTTAAGGATGACGATACTTCCAAGCTACATACTGAAGAGATAATCCTCAAAGCTGATGTCTTGGAAGTAGATGATCTACCAATTGTGGAGGACCAAAAGGAAGAGAATCTTCACCTTTTCTTTGTTGATCCTATGGAAGAGTGTGTGGAAATCCCGACTGGCTCAAATTATCAAGCAGTGATCCTTTGCAAGAGCCAGAGACATGAAAAGCTGTCACCTTCTATGATAGTTTTTATTTTGAAGATTAATCTTCAAAATATACTATGGATATCTCTGACAAGCAGCCAGAGTTTCTTCTTCTTCTTGACATTACTCAGCTGGCTGCATTGGCACTTTTGTATCACATGAATATGTAAATACTCCATGATTAGAATAGGTTAGATAGGAGTGTCAATAAAGCTCAGTTCCGAGCATGTAGCTAGCTGTTTCTTTCTGCTTTGAAGAAAAATCAAAAATTCAAAAATACAAAAACATAGAAAGAAAGAAAAGAGGGCAGATTGACAAAACAATAAAGGTACAACCCCATACCAAAAAGAGAAATAAATCTGAAAGTGTGCAAGCTTAAATGCCACTCCTGCAAAACACACTTCTAGTTAGTCAAACAGCCTAATCTTGACTAATTAGTTTTAAATTTTCTGCTGATAGGGTAGTGAATTTGATTTTCCAAACTGTTTAATCTTGGCTTATCAGTAGATAGATTAGGATAGAAATTAAAGGTTCAAACATGTTCAAAATCTGAACCTAAGTTTCCAAAAGAGAAATGACTCAAAACTATTTTAAATTCTGAGTCAAAGAATGTAAAGATCTGGTTCTAATCAGCTTAAAACCTGAACCAGAAGGAAAGCAAAGACAACTCAAAACAAAATTAAAAACAGAGCTGTAAAGAAAAAGAAGGCCATAATGAGAAACTTTCAGATCTTAAGCCTTCCATTTTGATTTTAATTTTCTGCAAATAATAATCTATGTGCAGCTTGTTTTTATGCCATAGATCGCAGCAAGTCAAACAGCTTAATCTTGACTTGGCTGTTTTTAAATTTCTGTTATGGAATTTAGAGAATGAGAGTCTGTTGGACAGCTTAATCCCAACAAGACAGTAGATTAGGTAGAGAAATATCTGAGCTCAACTGTTTAATCTGAGTTTGGGGAGAAATAAGGAGTAGAACTAGATTAGTTTTTATGATTTCAAAAGAATAAAATGTTGTAAGAGAGTTTGCCAATCCAAGTGCACTCTAAGAAGAAAAAATGTTAGATCTGTAGGATTGGGTAGGTAGCAAGCTTGTTGATAAAGGTCCATTGTTTTCATGGCTGCCAAATATGTTTTTAGAGAAGATCATTCAATCACAGGAGGACAACCCAATGGATGGGGCAACTGATCAGCCTCCCAGAAAATGCAAGTCTGAAATTCTTGATGCCTTCAAGAAGGCACCATCCCCAAGTGGAGCCACTGTTAGCCATCTATAAAATTTGTTATACCCAAAGGTGGCTAAATCTGTTTTGAGCCTTCAAGGAACAATTTTTATTACCAAAAAACTGTTGGCTCTTGAATACTTTTAAAGGCCTCATGCCTCTGTCCAGATCCTACATTGTTGTTCCCATTTCATACTCTGAAAATTTCTGCTAAAAATCCAAGAGAAAAAACTGCTGAAAAACTATAATTTTCCCTTTCCTCCCCACTCCAAAATTAACCTTCACTTATAAAATCCCCTTTGTTTTTATGAATTTCCTTCTTCCATTCATAAAGACCACTTTATAAGGTTTGAAACTTACTTTAAAGACCTTACCGAAACCCCCAAATCCATTTAAATCCTTGAAAATTTTCATAAAAATCAAAGTTTTATTACTATGGAATTAAGCCCCTTTGGGCTAAGTCCTAAACCACTTCCCCCACATGCCCTTTCCCCAGAACTAGGCGCTAGTCCCATTAGCGCTAATCGCATCGGAAAGATTCAAGTGTGCACGTTTTTTGAGCCATTTCAAAAATCTGATTGCGATCAGCCCCTTTTATCATAAACCGCAGATCATATAGTTATTTCATTTAACCTGTGGGCCCGCAATCGGGCGCTAAACCATTGAAAAAAAATCCCTCTCCGATCATATTTTCCTTTTTAAATCCAAAAACCCACTTTCCGAATGTTTTAAGTTGAAAACTTAAAACCACATGTTGAAATACTTTAATGGGTTGATCGAAAAGACCGATCGCGCAATCGCAATCGGGGAAATTTCAAATGGGTTGATCGGAAAGAACATGCCCGCAGTTCCAATTGCAATTAGGCCCTTGTTATATATACTCCCGGGCATATTACAGTTCATATATCCCACGGCCCCGCAATCGGGCGCCTTTTTCTTTTACTTATATATTTTTTCCACCCGACCCATTTTAACTTGTTTTTATTGTAAAAACTTTGGTTTTCGTATGTATGAAAGGGTTTCCCCCTGATTCATCTCCACCGTTGATCACCGCCGATCAAAAGGCCATCGCTCAATCGCATCGAAGTTTCAAATCGCATCTCAACTTTCCCCGATTGCGTAATCGCATGCACCTGCCTGCCACCTCCGATTGCGATCCATCCAATTCATTCCCCGCCGTTGATCTGGTCCTCAGATCAACGGCCAATGCTCTTTCGCAAGTTTCTTATCGCAAGTTTCAATCGCATCCCCTCTTCCGCGCTCCCCGATTGCGATTGCTCCGATTTAATCCCATCCGTCCATTTCCCGCTAATCCAACGGTCATCGCTTGATCGCACAAGTCTCCCCGATCGCGCAATCGCATCGGCATTTTCCAATCGTGCCCTTTGTTCCTCCCCTCCGATTAGATCTAGACCATCCACGTGTCCAGATCGGACAGTCCAAAACCACCACGCCTTATTTCTTCTCCTCGCTCTCCTTTGCCTGTTTTGCGCCGATCTCCACCGTTAGATATTTTTATCCAACGGCTACGCTCCTCCCCCACCATCTGAAGCAGTTTAAACCATTTCCGCAGGATTTCTTAAATTGTTTTGTGTTTTGCAGGTATGGTTTTCCATTATGTTATGAAGAAAGGCCGAAGGCCGGGAGAGACGTTTCCTGCGCCTTCGGGTTATTAAAAAGAACCATTCGCAGGTTTGAATCCAATGATTTATCAGCGTTTTCATGAGCGTTGATAACACGTAAATGGCCTGTGTTGCCCCTGCACATCAACAAGACACTGTTTTATTCAAAAACAGTTAAAAAGTATAAGTTTGAAGACAGAGCACCATGGAAGGAGATTAAAGACAGGTCTGAGGGATTATAGCTAAGAATATTCATCAAAGGCCTAAACCCCTGAATTAAAACACAGTTAAAGAAAAATCATAATGGTTTATGAGATATAAAAAATGTTTCCACCGCTTCAACTGAGGCGAATTGATTCCTCAGCTACTACAAAGAGCCACCTGTCGCCTCAAACCATTCAAAACAGAGGCCGAAGTTATTGATTCAGGAAATATCTGCCTCCAGCGCTGCCAAGAAGTTAATTCTGCCAAAGGAGTGTAATAGAAAATAGCTGCAGAGTTGCTCCGGACGGAACATAGAGCCTCAAAGTCAAATAAAGCTCCCGCCGAGCTTTGATATTAATTGTAAAACATTAATGCGAGTGCTCTGGCTACTCCACACAGCCCTTCTCCATCGAGCCTCTCAAAAGGCTGAGAAGTCTTCACTCTATATTAATTATCCTTGAGATATTTTGTTAGATCTCACCTCCTCATCTTCCTATAAATACTGCTATGGAAGATGAGAAATTGTTGTTGGTTGCCGTTTGATCACAAGTTGTAACTTTGAAACTCTCTGAAATAAATATACAAGTCTGTTGAAGTTGAAAACAAATTGAAGTCTTGGATTTCTTGATGATGTTGTTGCATGCCCATTCCTGAGAAGGCTCTATCATTGGATTCATGAGATTGGTTGTTGGTGAAGTATTCTAACTGTTTAATGTTTTCTCCTATTTTCATTATGTTTCATAATCTCTTAATACAGTAGGCTGAAAGTTTTAGGCTAAGAAATGACTCCTGGAAGCACCTTAGACCTGTTCACCCTTCACTGTTTTATGTTTTCTTCCGCTGAAGTATTCTAGAGGCTTTAAACCTTCTCTTTAGTCTTCATGCTCATTTATTTCCTTAACAGCTCAAATAGTTGGTTTTAGCATGATTTATGGTTCTCCCTACTTGTCTGCCATCACTTGAAAGCTGTTATTGAAGTCTCCCTTTGAAGTACCATTGTCTTAAGTTAATCAAAGAGGTCGGTTTTGATCTTACCCTTTGTTCCCGCTTGAACAGTTGTTTTAAAGGTCGTTATAGTTGCAAGTATAGATGTTATTTAGGTGTTCCCTCTTCTATGAATGCAACTATCAGTGAATCTTTTATGTTTTCTAAGTCCTTTAAAGTAAAATCTTTGAGGAAATAGGGAGTTCCTCGAATTTTAGATTTCATTTTGAAAGTTGTCTTGAAGTCATTATTTTCTTAAAGAATGTTTGTGGAATTTATGGTTAGCCCTGTCTATCAAATATCTCTTTATTGTTAAGTTATGTTTTCAAGTTTCCCTTTGTTGAAAAGTAAATCTCTCTTTCCAAATCATTAATGTCCATCTCATTCCCAAACAAAGGATCCTGTGGCCAAGTTAGATTTGCCCTTTGATACCCCATATCCATTGATAAGTTTTTCATGACCTTATTTTGACTCCATAGCCCAATGAACTGGATAATTTTTCTTTCTGTCTATCTTTCCTAGACCTTTCATGTTAAAGCGTATGAACTCAACCCCATCAACAAACATCTACAACCCTTCTTCATTAAAATCTATAATTAAATGACAAGATAAACCTTTGCAAACATATTTGAGAGATCCCTCTACGAGAGCGGGAGGACTAGATCTTTGAACTCTAAGATGGTTGATGTTGTATTGTATTTGGTTGTAAGCTTCTCGAACGGGATACCAACGAGACAACATCATAACCACTTTTGGGCCCTAGGATCTAGCCCTCCTGGACCCGGAGAGGGATCTCTCCAATAAAGCAAAGAATGATGTATCTTTGAGAGCTCAAAATGAGATGTTAGGCTAGTTATGAAGCACAAAGGGGGGTTTAAAATGATTTGGTTGGTTGGTTGCTGGGTTGGTTAAGAGACCATAAACTGAGAAGGTAATGGGAGAAAAGGAACAAGGCAGCAGGATGTTTCAACAAAGGGGATAGGCCAAGAAAGTGCCATTCATTGGGCTATGGAGTCATGAAAGGTAATTACATGCAACAACTAGCCAGGGCTTCCACAGGGCAATTCATCTACACTAAAGGATCTTTCAGATAGATGATTCGATGGAACATTAAGGAGAGAAGGTGGAAGAAGGAAAGACAACCAAATTTCTGTCTATAGATCAGGTCAGAGGTCATTTAACTCCAGACCTGCTTGGACATACTCAGAGGCAGCTCTCAAAGAGGGACAAAGGGGCTGCTTATAGATCGGACCAGAGGTCATTTAACTCCAGGTCTGCTTTAGCAACTCCAAGGGAAAAAACAGAGATAAATTTGACAAAGAAACATCCAAGCAGCAAACCCCTAAGTTCATACATCAGCCAGCAGGCAATAACATCCACTGCGCTGGTTAAACCACATGAATTTACTCTTAGATAACACATAAAGTAGAAAACATTAAAGGTAGGGAGAGCAGGAAACATAGGGCACCTAGCAAGGGTGAATCCTATGTTATACTTCTGTTGCCTACCAGAAGAACATGAAATAGTATGAAAATGTAATAAACAGAGTTAGGAAAAACATCACCAATAGTAATAGACCAGGATCCTGTGAAATGTGCTTTGATTAATTGATGCAAAACCAGTCATGTACAATAAGCTCAATGGCTAATACAATCCAAACTTTCTCCTCACAGCCTATTACATACAAAATACTCTGTAACTCCCTCCCACGACTGTTCTAACAATCAAACTGAATCCCTCTAACATCAACAACCGAACGACTAAGCAACAACAACCTTTTACAATATGTTCTTTTGGATTCTTACAGGAAAAAACAGAGCAGAAGATGGTAGGTGAAGAATTAAATGAAGAATTAATGCTCAGAAGAGGAGGAAGGCTGCAACCCATTCTTCTTTAAATCTGTGCAATTACTTCTGGTACTCTGGCTGCAGAACTACTGCCATTCTCTGTTGACTGGACAAACTGGTGAAATAATGATGCTAGGGTATCCATACTATGTAACAAATGCTTCTTGATGATGTAGGACTGCTGAAAGGGCATAGATCTTCATTTGAGGCATAATGTAGACTGAAAAATGATGTGTACCGTGTCCTTTCATGGGAGAACGCTCCGCTGATATGGAAAACCTGATAATATTATCTCTCTGTGCATAGGACCGTCCAAGATATCCACGGGGTCTTCCAAATTGTACTTTTGCCTTCTAAAAGTCCTTGCAGAAGTCTCATATTTCTTGCCTCGAGCTCTCTGCTATTCCTGTGCTGTCTCTATCTGTGAATTTTGAGCTTCAATGGTGTCGGAGGGTTGGTAGAGTTTAAACTCTGTCCGTTGATGAATTTATGGCGCCAGCAGCCCTCAGACGCTTCCTGTAACATCAGGCTCTGAATACAGCCTCTACACATGGTCCTCATTGATGCTTCTGTCGTTGTAATAGAGATCACACATCATGGCGGTCATTCACTGTTGAAAACCCTGCGTGACATGAAACCTATGAAGAGAAACCATGGACGGGCAATGGATGACGTGGACGGATGGAGGAGATGGCCATGCAGGAGTGATGGAGGTGAAACTCGCAGAGGAAATGGTGAGAATCGCTCTGGTGGGGGTTGACAGTCTCCAGAGCGAATATACGTGGAAAACAAATGAAAACACATTAAAAAACATGAAACAGACCGATTATACGTAATGGAATGGGCGCATGTACGGAGGGTGCACGTGGGGTGACGTGGCGTACGGTGAAGACATGTGGACGGATGATGTGGAGGTCGGGGCGACGGTGGAATGGTCAACGGCAGGCAGACGAATCTGGACCGTTGATCGTGGCCGAGATCAACGGCGGAGGACGACGGACGGCAGGCCATGGCGTGAGCTATCGCGCATGCAACTTCATTAGACTTCATGCATCTTGAGCGGGCGATGGCCGTTGGATGGCCCATCCCAGATCGGACGATCGACGATCATTTCGTTGGGTGCCCACGTCCGACAGATAATGTGCGGGGGATGACTTTAACGGGCGGGAAAATTGGTTTCAAAAACGTGCAAGGGGACAGGTGGCGAAAGGCGAGTGGAATCGCTGGCCTCCGGGGAAAAACCACCAAGCGTGCGAGGGCGGTGCGGAATAAACCGGCGGTTTATGAACAGTGAAAGTGGGGAGTGGGACCACCGAGGCGGGCGGGTTCCGCGTCGTCGGATCTGGAACAGATCAACGGTGGAAAATGCGCCCGAAGCGCTCTGGCTGTGAACCGTTGATCTGCGGATTTAAACGGACGGTGGAGATGGACTGCGGGGGGCCAAGGTGTACGGGCACCGGGGTACAGACGGCCGTAGTGAATAACTCCTTGGATTCGATGGGTTCCCATCAGAGAAAGTCAACCTCTGGGGTTCATGGTTTTTGACTCTACGGACAGAGAGAAAACCCCCGCAGGGAAAAAGCCTTGGTCACGGCGCCGGGTCTTATGGGAAAAGGTGTGGAGGCTAATGGGGAAGGGGGCTAAGGCCTCATATGTGAAATGTATGGATTTTTACTCATTTTTAATGCAATTTGGGGCCAGCCAGGGGTAACGATAGAGCAATGAAGGGTAGGAAAGGCCAAAATAGGAGCAGGGAAAGGACTTCAAGGGGGTTTCGAGGAATTTAAGCATAAGGAAGGGGGGAAACTTGGGGGGGGAGAAAGGGAGAATTGTGGTATTTTGCAGGGATATGATGGGTAAAACATGCCCTTTGAAGAATGGATCATCAGAGAGGATTAGAATTGGGCGCAGCACAAGGAGACTCCAAGGAGGATGAATTTTCAGGGGAAAGGCATTCCTTGGAGGCTCCAGAACAATCTAGCCCCCAGCTTGCTTGTCAAGAATTTCATAAGGGGGCTAACAAAGTGAAGGTTATTTACCTCTTTGTTTTGCTTCATTTCAGTTCATTAGAGACGATTATCATGCCATCAATAATCAGCAATCTTTAGGAATTGTTATTGACAACAAAGAAGATAATGATATTATTGATCAAGATTTTTCAGTTTCACAATTGCAGTTATCAGATCCCATTGAAATAAATAATCAAATGACACAAAAAGTTCCATACCACTATGTTTTGAACCATTTCAGCTTTTAAAGGAAATGTGGTATAACATATTTAATGAAAAGGATGAGAAACTTGTTGAAGTTTGTGAAGTCTCATGGAAACCTATATGCTATAGGTTGCAGCCATTTTCCCAAGTTTTTCAGGATCCAATAGCAGATATGTTGAATATTGAAGGCATTCAAAGCATTCCTCTATTAACTAACTATGATTTTCAGAATCAATATGATAAAGGATTCAACACTCAAACATTACAATCAGTAGGAATATCATCACAAATCTTATCTGAAAGTTTGCAGGGAGATAAAGACGAAAATAACATTTCATATTCATGGTATGGAGGCCATCCAAAACAGATGTACAGTTGTTTAGATCAGTTAAACATTAGTGTATATATTCTGGAAGATCCTTTTGTACAGTTTCTAGAGTCAACAAAGGAAATCAAGTGTTTCCTTATCCTCTCATTTGTTGACAAGTTTCTAATAGGTTGTAGAAGTATAGTTTTGATAATCAACAAGAAAATGCAACAAAATCTATCAAAGTACATAATGCTTGAATGGTTGCATTGGCTATTTCATTTTACCTAACTAGCAGTTGAACAGTAGATTGAGTAGGTAGATGAGTGCTAATAAGCTCATAATTTTGAGCATTTTTTTTAGTTTTCAATTTTCAGCTAGTTTTTCATTAAGTTGGTTTGAAAATTTTTGTGTGTTGTTTTAGTTTCAGATCAGATTTCAGGTTGCAGAAAAAGGACTATATTCAATTCAAGATTTTCAGCCACAGCAAATGCATGTTTGGGATTGGACCAAGGCAGAAGATTTCCAACTGGGAAACAAAGTTTTAAGTTTTGAGTGGATAGTAACTTACTAGAGTTGAAGCCCGACGAGAAGGCCCTAAGCTTTAGAAGTATTACTGTCATACATACAATAAAGCAACAAGGAGAAAAATATTCCATGGTTCATTCATAATTATTTTGAGCCCAACTGACCTGTTGTTCTTGACTTTTCACCAAGAAAAGCCATCCCCAAGTGGAGCCAGTGTTAGACTCCTATACCAATAGGTGTCATATTTCATGATTGACTTGATGAACTATGCAATATGTTCATAACCTTTTCTTGTTGCAAAGGTTTTCCATATTCTCAAAAAATCAAAAAATTTAAAAAATGTAAAGAGGGTATACCCTAAAAGAAAAATCAAAGGGTGAAAAAATAAAAATGGCCAAAAAAGTGAAAGAAATGAACCCCAAACAAAATATACCAGGAAAGTGTGCAAGTTTAAATGCCACTACTATTTCATTTTCTGTAATAAGCAATTGTGTGCAGCTTGTTAAACTTTTGCCACAATTTATGAAGAGTCAAACTGTTTAAACTTGACTCATTCATTTTTCAATTTCATGTTGTAGAATAGAGAATAAAAATCTGGCCAAACAGTTTAATCTTGGCAGATAAGTAGATAGGTAGAGTGAATAAAAGGAGCTCAACAGTTTAATCTGAGCCCTTGGATGTAATAAGGTTAGAATTAGATAGATTTTCATATGTAAAAGAAAAAATGTGATAAGGGTTTTCCAATCTAGGTTCACCCTAATAAAGAAGAAAAATGATAGGGTAAAGTAGGTAGGGTAGGTAGATGATGTTGCAAAATTACATGTGATGATCAATGGCTTTAGATGTGTTAAATCTTTTATTTTTATCACAAGTGCAAAGGCAGACAATACACTGGAAATTTTTCAAAGCAAAGAAAAGTCAGATTATTAACTTACCCTCTCAGTTTTTCCCTAAACATTTCACTAATTTCCCCTAAGTACTAAGGTATTTGAAGATTAAAGGGGCTCAAGGCATTTCCTTGACTTTTGGAGGGACCGGACCCTCGGCCCAATAATTGGAAAAAACCTAAGTACTTAAAATCATTCATCATCACACTCATTTACTTCCAAAAATTCTTTTCCTAAGTAAAATCCCATTTTACTTAGAAAAATCATGAGATATTTCATAAAAAAAACCCTCAAAATCACATTTTATCCTAAGTTTAAGTGATGAAGTGATTATAATGCAATTTGCTTTTAAAATCTTCACCTTCTTAGTTATATTAATGTATTTTCAGTTTACATTGTCCCCTTGTCATATTAACATTGATTTTATGTATTAACTCCTTATAGAAATAACCTTCTCCTATTATATATAACTCCTTTTTATATAATATCCCAAAAAACCCATATATTATAATTTTAACCAAAGTATTTAATCCCCACTTATTCAAATAAAAAACCCACTTTATACCCCCTTTGGTTAAAATATATCATTATATATTAATCCCGCTCCCTATGGTAATTGGATTAATCTAATTTAATTATCATATAATAATAATAATAAAATACATTAAAAAATGATTTAAAACATGTTTTATTACGTGTTTTAAAAACAAGAATAACCCATCCCTTGCATATTTTTCCTCCTGCTCCTTCATCGTATACAGAGGAATTAATTAATCCCCATGATTAATTAAGAACCTAACCCACCATTCAAATCACTCCCAATGCGATTAATCAATAATAAAACGCATCGGGCCCGCCCTATTAAATCCCCGTCAACTTCATGTCCCTAACACCATTCGATCAGCCGCTCCTAGATCAACGGCTATTGATAATTTTGCTGGCCAGCCTGATCCGAACAATAACGCGCGGGGATCCGGTGGTTTTCAAACAGTGCCATGCCACGCGTCATTCGCTCTATGGAATCACTGCCCATCCGCTCAATACCGCCTTCCCTCAAAAGCGGTGCGGGGGAAAACCACTTACCGCCTACCCTCTGTGACGTGTCCACCGTACCTGTTGACGTCATCCATCAAAAACCCGCCAACCTTTTGACTTTGTGAATAAAACAAACGTGCCCGCGTGGTTTTCATTATCTCGTGCACTAACCAGTCTCCCATGCAACAAATTTTAAAAATAAATTGTTCAAGTCTGCCGACCGTTACCTTGCTGAAGAGAATTGCAGTCGAGTATTCCAAGGTTCTTCCGCCATAACCAGTACCTGTTCAAATCACTGTTCATTCAAAGCTTACCCGCCAATATCAACCGTTTACTCGTTTAAACACAAACACCCTAGTGTGGCTCATTTTCACCTGATTGTGCAGTAAAACCCTTTGTAACCCAGTTGCGCCACCTGAAGCCTCTGTTAACCAATTCGAGCATGGTTTACCTCCCAAAAATCATTCTAGATTCACTCCACAGACCTCTCAAAATCAAATGAAACCTTTTTGACCTCCCCTGCAAACCAATGCTTTCTTGACAATTTGTTTTGTTTTACAGGTGATCAGAAGACCACATCCTTGGATAAATAGTCTTAATACTAGTCATAAGACTTGTTTACTCCAAGAGTGTTATCAAATCTATTCAAACAGAGATGGAAGATAAAACATACAGTTGAAAGACAAGCAAAGGAAACATGATATTAAACGATTTACTGTTGAAACAGACAGTAAAAACCTAAACTACACATTGAAGGTAAAAGGACACAGTAAAGAACAGTCAAAGAGTATCAGGATTAAAGAGTATCATATTGAAGACCAAGTCAAGTAAATCAGCTAGCATGAAGATAAACAGCAGGGAAGACAGTTACAAAACAGAACATACAAGTTCATGACAAAGTGAAGACAGATAAAAAATAGAGCGGTAAAAAGTAAACAGTAAACAGTGAAAGTAAACATGAAGATATTAAGGGTTAAACAAAGATGAAAACACTTTCACCAGCCACAATGAATTTTATCCAAAGTGAAAGTGAAACAGTCAAAAGAACAAAAAAGTGAAAAGATGAAAAACACAACAAGAAGGAACATTTTTGCAGAAATTTCATGTTTAAGTCATTGTTTTGCAGAAACTATTGTGATCAATCCAAGATGAATTTTGAAAAACTGAAGGAGGTTTATGTTCTTAAGAGGACCATCTACAAAAAACCTCTCTCAATTTTCTAACAGCTATTATGGTTTTGGAAATATTAAACAATGTTGGAAAGCACGTTTTGCAGAAAATACCAGTTAAGTCATCATTTTGCAGAGAAGATTGTGGTAAATAAAAAATGCATCATACAAAACTGAAGGAGGGTTTTGTTCCTAAGAGACCCATATAAGAAAACCTATCTCACTTTTTGCACAGTGATTTCAGAATGAGAGATACATGCACATCTTTACAGGCTAATTTTCAGACTCTGTAAAACTCTGTTTTACACATCTTTTTACAGAGCCTATTGTGAACAGCTGGAGAGGAATTTTGAGAAACTGAAAGAGGTTTATCTCACCAACATATTAATCCACAATAACCTCTTTCACTTTTTACATATCTATTACGGATTGAGAAATAAAAATATATCATTGGACCCCAAGTTTGCAGAATTGTTGGAGCAGAATGCACAAAGAAAGGAAGCAGTTAGTGACTTGGATGCCTCATCATCAACTAAGAGTTGGATCAAATTTGAATTCTCCTCTTTTTCATCACCTATCCATACAAAATAGTGCCAAATATATGCATTAGTTTGAGTGTCCTTTACTTAAGTTCTATTTATGTAAAATAGTTGGAGAGATTTGTGAACTAATCTTGATATTTTTTCAAGATATTTTAGTTTAGACTTTGTATAAATACTTCACTCTTGGAATTATTTTGGGGTGGATTCTTAGACATTGCTGTAACATTGACTATTTTGGAATAAAAGTGCTTTGGAGAAATTTCTTTGTGGCTGAGCTAGATGATGAATTGAAGCGAAAGACCTTTTACAGGATTCATGTGTCAGACTACGGATCAATAAGTTTATCTTCCTCTTGTGTTTTAAAGTATTTATATCTATTTACTATATCACTGTGTTTCATTACTGAATGATTAATGAAAAGGATTAAATCAAAAAGTACTTAAGTGTAATCTGATTTTAATCATTGATTATTCTAAATTTTTTCTTCTAAAACTGGTTTTAAACAAGGAATACTTAATTGCTCCTGTTTTTCTAGTTTAAGCATTTTGGTTATTTAATAAAGAATACTTCATTTCTCTTTGTTAATAATCACTCAATTTTCCCTCTTATGAATGTGTTGAAAGATTCTTAGTTTCCTTTCATCCATTTAAATCCATTCCATTCACTTTAAATCTAAAATTGTTCTCTGTTTGATTATCTTGCCCTGTAAAACCATCTTCTGTCTAAAAACTTAATCCAGTGAAGCCATATTTTTGACTCCATAGCCCAATGGACTAAACTTCTCAATTTTTCCCTCTGCTATTGAATTCCACCACCCAAATTCAAACAAAACCCCTGAACTTTATAACTAGCCTAATATCTTCTAAGAACAAAGCTAAATTTTATAGAGAGAGCCCTCTTTGGGTACAGATTGGCTAGATTCTGTACTTAAAAGATTGGTTTGTGGTTACCTCGGACACCTTTCCTCTTCCAACAACTTCAAGGAAAATACGAGTGATAACCTTGTGTACAACTTGAGATATTGTTTTTGAATGTTCTTTTCAAAGTTTGCTAAGTAGAGTTAACCCAGGGAAGTCTATGGTTTTCTCTGTCCTCTGGCTAGTCCTTAACAGTTGCTTTGAAAGATCCCTTGAGAGTATGCCAAAATTAGGCTAGATTCATAGTTTCTGTCTAATCTTAGGCTATTTTCCTTGTTCTCTTATATGTTTTTTCCTTTCTGAAAGTAGTCTTAGGATTACTGGATTGTTGTTTGAAAAGTGTGCTTTAATAAAAGTTTTTCCAAATAAGTCTATGGTTTTCCCTGTCCTTTGGCTTGCTTCAAACATTTAATTTGAAAGGCTTTTCTTGTCTTAGTGAAGTTAGATTCTTAATTGGTTTTAGCTTTGCTTCTTTCACAATAGTTTAATGTTTCATATCACAATTCAATCTAAAATATCCTTTGACATAGATGACTTTCCCTATGGAAACCCTTGAAGAATTGTTGTACAATTAAATCCTTTTGTGACCCCATAGCCCAATGGGTTGATACTGTTTCTTGACCTATCTTTTTAGCTGAAAAATTCTTCAATCTACTCTCACCTTCACCCTTCAACTGACCTCTTCAATTAATGATATCCATCCCAACCAAACAAAAAATTTCTCTAAGCTTCATAACTAGCCTAATATCATAAACAAAGCATAAATATATATCCTTTGAAAACAATTAATAGAGAGATCCCTCTCTGAATCCAGGAAGGCTAGGTCCTAGGATTCCAAAGTGGTTCTGATGTGGCCCCCTGCAGTGTTTATTCTTGCCAATATTGTAAATCACAGGGAGCCAACACATGAAGAAAAATGAAAGACAACATGGAAAACATGAAGAATGATCTAAAAGCATACATGGAAGGCTTGATGACAAGCTTAAAACAAGAAACGATTCCTAATGGCGGAAATATAGTAGAAGAACCTCATGATGAGAACAAAATAAATGCTAATCATGATTTCATAACCTCTAATGTTGGCGGGAAGAACCACCATATTCCAAAAATGGATATGAGGAAGTTTGATGGAAAGGATCCTGTAACATGGATACTACAGATGGAGCAATATTTTGATCTCCATAACGTGCAAAACACACAAAAGGTATGCATTGCAACTTTACATTTAGAACAAAATACATTTGTATGGTATCGATGGCTTTGTTCTCGTAAAAAAATTGTCACTTGGTCAATTTTTACGGAGGAAATGATAGCACATTATGAGGATACAAAGAGTAACACCTTCTTTAGCCAATTGATAAATCTCAAACAAAAGGGCTTAGTGGGGGAGCACATTGAGGACTTCCAAAAATTGAATATAAGGGTAACTAATATTCCAAAGGAACACAGGATTGATCTCTTCATAGGTACTTTAAAGGATAACATCCAACATGAAGTTCGCGTTTTGGAACCTGATTCATTGGAGAAGGCATTCAGGTTGGAAAGAAAAATTGAATGTAAAATTATGGCGAAAAAGAAGCCTACCACTCACATTTATAAATATGGAATTGTTGGGCTACTCCTGACTTCCACAACCTAACAAGGTTGACATGTAATATTCCTAAAATTAGCATGCAGCTACTTGGAATATTAGATTTTGAATTTTGCACCTAAGTAGATGAATAAATGGGAAAAGGACGCATATTTAACTTGTATTTACATAAAATCCTTCTTGGCGTGAAAAGGGGATAACTTGGTGGCTGGATTTTTCACTTCCCATGTGTGAACAGGAAAAGGATCATGTTGATTCAGTCAAGTTGACCAAGTCAACAGCACTGCCTAAGAGGGTGTGGCTTGCTTGAGAAGACAACGCAGTTTTTGAGGGAGAGTATTCACATGGTGTTGGAAACCCTAATAGGTGGGACCCAAGGTGAGGAGGCTCAAAAACATTATAAGGATGAAGATGTCAGACTTTTGGGGGTTAGCTTATGGATTAAATTCTCATGTCTCGTTAGACACTTGAGCATTCTTTAGTCGTTGAGCCGAGTATGCAATGATGTTCAAGACAAGGCATTCTTGCTTAGGGATTCCTTCTCCTTCATTGAGAGATCACTGAGGAGTTATTTTCATCATTCTCCCCCATATCTAGGCTTGAGCACCTATCATAGCTATATTGTTATTCTTGCAGCAGGAAACACTGTGTTGTTGGGTGTGCAGTGGGAGATTCACAACACCAGCTCTTGAGCTTATCTTTCAGAGGAGGGAGCTCCCCTTTCTTTGCAAAGGTCTATACAGGAGGTCCCAGAGATTATTTGACATCTTGGAAAGTGGCCAATTCAGTTCCCATCCACTACAGTGCAGTTTACTGGGGAAACTACGTCATTTTTTCCAGAGCAGCAGTTGCAGGGTTTGATCCCTTGCTTGTGAGCTCATTCCTTGGAGAAAGGGCCAACCCTTCTCCCGGAAAGATCTGTGTTTCATTCTTCTTCTGTCACTTGTATATTTTAGTCATATTTATTCAGTGCTGCAGTAAAACTGCATTTTTCAGATCCATATCTGTAGATCTGCATTTTTATACATTGTACTATCATGTCACCCTTGCCGGGTGATCTTATTTTGTATAAAAAGGAAGGAATCTCCAATTTATCTGCCATTGGATGATTGTAAACCTATTATCCCTTATTTCCCATAATTTTATGAATAAAACCTCATTAAAATAACATATTCCTTGCTTTAGTACTTTTTTCATGAGCTAGGCTATGGGGTTTGGGCTTATTTGAGCTGCATTGACTTGGGGAGATCTATTTATGTTGGCTAGAGTGATTTTTTTCACCTATAATTCTGCATGTGAGTTTTATATCATGTATTCTAAGGGATACAAGTCCCATTTCTCACTTTTATAGCATTATTTTCTGAAGACAATTTTTTTATGCCCTATATTGCTGCATTTCCCCACTTGGGAAGGAGGATATAGATGATCTTCTTGGTTTGAGGTTCTTTCATCTGCCGTGTGTGATGTTATTTTAAATATAATGAGATGCCTACATTTTCATCCTCATGATTTGCTAAAAGCTCCGCATTGGTAATAACTCAAAATATTCCCAATAAGGTAGTCGTTCCCATTTTGGGATATTACATGAAACTAGAACAATTGGAAGAAAAAAGAGCAAAAAGGCTTTGCTACAGTTGTGATAGAAAATACACTAAATGTCATAAGTGTGCTGAGAAGAAATTATTTTACATAGATTGTGAGAGGAGGAAGAAAATGAACAAGAAACTTCAAAAGAAGAGGATATACACCAGGAAGCAACCCTAGAAGAATAAGAAATGAATCTGACCATATCATGTAATGAATTGGCAGGAATTACCACTCCTCAAACTCTCAACATAGAAGGACATATCAAGAAGAAAAAGATAATAGTGTTGATTGATTCGTGTAGTACCCATAATTTTATTCATTGTAAGGTAGCCAAGGAATTGAATTGTTTCCTATACCCAGCACCAGAATGTCAAGTGATGGTTGAAAATGGAGAAACTATAAATTGCTCTGGAAAATGCCATAATATCAAGCTAACCATGGGGGAATATGTATTGAATATTCCAATGCTTTCCATTCCTATGGGAGGTGCTGATGTTGTACTAAGAGTACAATGGTTACAATCTTTGGGGACGGTAGCTTTTAATTTTCAAGAACTTTTCTTGAAAATTTTTTCAGAAGGAAAGGAAGTCGAATTACGGGGTATTGTGGGGAAGTCGAGAAAGATAATAAGCTCTAATTTCATGACAAAGCTTCTAAAGAAAGAACAACGAGGCGTAATTGCACAATTATGTTCACTAGAAGTTCCAACATCAAAATCATCTATTTCTGCAGATCTCCAAAAAGTCTTGGACAATCATTCCAAGGTTTTTGAAACTCCAAAAGGACTCCCACCTATTCGTGATCATGATCATGCTATTCATTTGATTCCAGGAAGTGTTCCTCCAAACATCAGGCCTTATAGATATCCTTATGTCCAAAAGAGTAAAATTGAACATATGATTGCAGAAATGTTAGAGGCTGGTATAATTCAACCTAGTCAAAGTTCTTTCTCTGCTCCTGTAGTATTGGTACACAAGAAGGATGGATCATGGTGCATGTTTCTGGATTATAGGGAGCTCAATAAGCTCACCATTAAAGATAAATTTCCCATTCCTGTGATTGATGAATTATTGGATGAATTACATGGAGCCATTTATTTTACCAAGTTGGATCTTCGTTCAGGATATCATCAAATTAGAATGAAGACTGAAGATATTCCAAAAACAGCATTTCGAACTCATGAGGGTCATTATGAATTTTTGGTCATGCCTTTTGGCCTTACCAATGCACCTTCTACATTTCAAGGGTTGATCAATTCCATTTTCAAACCCTTCCTTAGAAAATTTGTGCTAGTATTTTTTGATGATATACTAATCTATAGCAGGTCTTGGAAGGATCATGTTGAACATGTTGACAGGGTGCTCAAACTATTGCAAGAGAAACAATTATAAGCAAAAACATCCAAATGTTTCTTTGGAGTACAAGAGGTGGAATATCTGGGTCATATTGTATCTCACGAGGGTGTTAAAGTAGACCCTAACAAAATTAAAGCCATTAAGGAATGGAAAGTCCCCACAACCATAAAGCGGTTGCGAGGATTTCTCGGGTTAACAGGGTATTATCGCAAGTTTGTTAAGAATTATGGGAGAATAGCAGCACCTCTAACAACATTATTGAAGAAAGATGCATTTTCATGGACTCCTGAAGCAACTAAGGCCTTTGAACATCTTAAAGTGGCAATGTGCCTAGCACCGGTCTTAGCTACGCCAGACTTCACAAAAACCTTTATTGTGGAATGTGATGCCTCAGGAAATGGAATTGGTGCAGTTTTAATGCAGGAAGGAAGACCCATTGCTTTTGAAAGTCATTCAATCAAAGGAAAGTATTTACAGAAACCTATTTATGAGAAGGAAATGTTAGCAATACTGCATGCACTAAAGAAATGGCGAACTTACCTAATGGGAAGACACTTCAAGGTAAAAACTGATCATGATAGTCTTAAACACTTTTTGGAACAAAGACTATCTTCAGAAGAGCAGCAAAAATGGGTAACAAAGATGTTGGGTTATGACTTTGAAATAATCTACAAAAAAGGGAAGCTAAATGTTGTTGCAGATGCACTCTCAAGAAAGAATGAAGAGGTGGAAGCATTGCTTTGTGCCATTTCTATTATCCAACCAGATTGGATAACCAAAGCAAGAGACGAATGGAAGAAGCATGAAGAAGTGTGGACACTCATTCAAAAGTTGCAGCAAGATCCTAGTACATCTGATACATTTAGTTGGAAAAATGATTCCTTATGGTACAAAGATCGCTTATATCTTTGTAAGAATTCCCAACTAAAACAAAGATTCTTTTGGAATTGCACACTTCTCCTTTAGGAGGACACTCATGATTTTTAAAAACTTACCACAGGGTGAAGAAAGAATTTTTATGGGATGGCCTTAAATATGATATTCAAAATTTTGTGGTGGAATGTTTGGTTTTCCAACAAAATAAAGTTGAGAAAATTATGACCCGGGTCTTCTACAACATTTATCCATTCCAAGTTAATGTTGGGAGGAGATTTCAATGGATTTTATCACAGGTTTACCTAAGTCCAAAGGAAAGAGTGTCATCATGGTGGTAGTTGATAGACTTACCAAGTATGCACACTTTGTGCATTATCTCATCCATTTAAAGAAATCACAGGTTGCTAATTCATTTATGGGGGAAACAATTCAAAGCCACATGGAAACAGAATATTATGTAAGTGACAAAAGATCCCATTTTTTACGGGAAATTTTTGGACAAAATTAGTTTCTTCTTTGGTTACTCAACTAGCTCATAGCTCATCTTATCATCCTCAATCTGATGGTCAAACTGAGATAGTAAATAAATGTTTGGAAGGATATCTTCGTTGTTTTGTATCTGATAAACAAACACAATGGGTCAAGTGGTTACCTCTTGCGGAATGGTGGTATAACACTTCCTTCCATACTGCAGCAAAAATGACCCCATTTATGGCACTTTATGGATATCATCCACCATCCATCACATCATCTTTAAGGGAAAATTCGAAGGTTCAAGCAGTGGAAGATCACATCGAGCATCAGCAAGAAGTTCTCCAATTCTTAAAGGATAACCTGAATTTGGCACAAAATCGAATGAAACAACAGGCAGATCAACATCGCAGCGAGAGAAGTTTTGATGTAGGAGATTGGGTATTTTTACGGCTACAACCATATAAACAAATTTCCCTCAAGCAAGCTAAGAAGGATAATAAATTATCACCAAAGTACTATGGTCCTTACAAGGTGTTGCAAAAGATTGGTACTATGGCATACAAATTGGAGCTTCCTGCTTCTTCGTGAGTGCATCCAGTTTTCCATGTTTCATGCTTAAAGAAGGTTATAGGTGAAAATCTTCCAGTTCAAACAATATTGCCAGAACTTAATGAGGAAGGAAAAATCATATTGGAACCTGAAGCGGTCATGGAAACAAGAAATCGACAGCTACGGAATCGATCAATTTCAGAGTATCTCATCAAGTGGAAGAACTTACCCACTGAAGATTCTACATGGGAGGATGAGAATTTTATACAGAAGCACCCAGAGCTACTCAAGTGTTGAGTACAACACTTTTTTGAAGGAGAGGGGCATGTTAGGTCCCTATATTACTAGTATAGTCCCTTATTGTTGTTAGTGTAACCCCCTTATTGTTATTATTGTACCCTTGTAACCCCCATTTTATTATTATTGTGCCCTTAAATTATTATTGTTAGGTTAGCTAGGATTACATTGTGGCCCACTAGGATTACATTATGGCCCCATGGACTCCTATATATAGAAAGGAGGTTTTGTAAATTGTATCATCCAAGTATTGTTCATTTATGTAATGTATTGGAGGTTTCCCCCTCGAAGTGGCTCATTTCTAAGGCGTTTATATCTCTTTTCTTCTATTTTTGTTGGTTTCATAACATTGACCATGCCACCCCTTAAGCATTTAAATTGAATGCAAACGGTTAAAATGGCGAGAGGTTTGGCGCACCATTTAAATTAGGAAGATTTTTCTATTTCTTTGAGTTAAACTATAGTTCTCTACATTTAGTGGAT